>JAJHUR010076519.1:0-11849 GCA_027495735.1 Lutjanus campechanus | reverse complement strand
AGCAGAGGAAGTTAAAGTGACAACACACCCGTTTGTTCAGTGTGTTAGCTCACAGCTACGTCCACACTTAGCTTGTCTTATCAAGCTAGCTGGAGGAGCTGCTATGCTAACGGTAGCTCTTCAGTTTGATAGCTGTCTGACTGTTTGTGTCAGAGCAGTAAAACTACAGGAGGAGGCGAAGAAAGACAAACAGCGACTGTCTGCTGAAGTGTTTAACCTGTGGCTGCTCACAGACACACTTTGACCAGACTGACGGTGAACTGCAGCCTGCAGAGTTAATCATTTCTCATCTGCTCATCTGTAAATAGTGTCCAAGGGCAATAGGCTCGATTATGATGGGTAATAAACAGTGTAGGAAGAGGTATTAAAGTTTACACAAGTAAAATTATCAGAAGCACAATGGAAAAACCTTCTACTGGAAGATAAAGCTCTTAAATATTATATATATATGAATTAAACAGTCTGACTTTATTAAAAAAGCCTGAAATAGTCTTTTACACCAGGATTCACCTGTTTATTTCTGCAGCCTGGTGCACCAGCAGGTAATATATTGATATATTATACTGACAGTGTGATATGAGACTAGATATTAGCTTTTATTTTTGATATTGTCACATGTTTGTTAATATTTATATGTGTAAGATAAGATAAAATATCTCTATCAGTCCTACAGTGGGGATATTGTCAGTGTTACAGCAAAGTGGATAGCAAAAATATAAAGATGAAATATAAGCAGTAGGAAATATAAACAAATATACAATATAAACAGACTTATAGTGTTTTCTGTCACTAAACTCTCCTGAATCTTGAAGGAGAAATCTGTATATCCTATAATAAATCATAAAAAGATCATGATATGTCATCAGAGATTGAGGAAGCACGTTAAGTTGAAATGCTCTCTTCTCTCACAGCAACACCACATTTGTGTCGTCCTTTGAAAAAAAATTTTCTGGTCCATAACTTGTGTTTTTGTTCGCCAGTTTCATGTTAATCAGAGTTCAAATTAATGCTGAATGTTTTGCCAAATGAGTAAGTGTCTCTTTATGAGTCATAAGAAATCATGAATAATCTTTTAGAAGGAGTACATGTTTCTAAATGTTAAATTGAACAATTTTTTAATAGGGTTTGGTATGCAGAGGGCAGTCACTGAACTCCAACTCCTGAGTGTGTTTTTGGAGCATTGTGCTTTTGTTTTCAGCCAAAAAGAAGAAAAAGAAAGTCAGTTAAGAAAGAGTAACACAGTAAAAAGACAGAGTTCAAGATTAGTTCATTTGGGATTTAGTAGAAAATTAATCTGCAGCTACTCTGATAAGTTTGCAGCTACCAGTAACTTTAATTATTGATTAATCTGCATGTTGTTTTCTCCATGAATCGTTTGACATATAAAATGTATAAAATGATATGCAGCTTAATCTGATATAAAACAGAGAAAATCACACCACATTCGAGGGGCTATAAACAGCATTGTCTGCCATTTTTGCCTGAAAAATTACAATTGATCAATTATCTAATAGTTGCATTTTATTTTTCTGTCGATTGGCTGATAGATTAGGCAAATAATCATTGCAGCTCTAATTCTTATAATGAGTAAATCATTTTGAAGGAAAAAATGAACTGTTTTTGACTTCTCAAATGTGAATGTTTGTTGTTTTCTTTAGTCCTCTGTGAGTGTAATTTGAATATTTTATTTTTTGGCTGTTCACAGACAAAACAGGCCATTTGAAGACATGAATTTTACATAATTGTATCACAGAGGTGACACCAACATGCTGCCTGTAAAACAAATCCTTGTTCTGTTGATGATTTCATGTCAGGAAATCTGAAAGAACGTGTGTTTAAAATATCTTTCTGTCATTTTTTCGAGCTGCTGTTGCACTTGAATCCTCCCAGCTCAGCATGTTGTGTAACTTCCTGTTTTTCCTCTTCTCTCTCTTCCAGTGCCCGAGATGTATGCAGTGTGACACCAAGTTCGACTTCATCAGAAGAAAGGTCTGTTTTGTTTTGCAACATGACCGTGACAACAAATCACAGCATTATCTGACTCTGAAAAAAACAAAACAACAACAAAAAAACACACACGAGGCGAAGCACACGCATGCACAAAGAAACTGAAGAATCTGAGGCTTTCATTTTGTCTGCGTGTGGAAACGTGATGATTTTTTTCCACATTTGGCTTCTGTTGGTTTGTTTTGGCGAGGAGACACACTGAGAGCTCTGTCCCTCCTGACATAATAACACTGTAGATCTGCAGCTCTGCTCACGTCCCAGTGATTCTCTGTTTCTCTGCTTATTTGCTGGAAAATTACTTTGTGTGTTTACAGTAAAATCAGGTCAGGAAATCTTCGTCCTCTGGTCAGGGTGGCGTACGTGTCAGCAGTCAGTATTTTTAAACAGAATTAAGACGTTTAAATGACTCAGAGATGAGTCACTCTCTTTTCTCTTTCTGAATGTTGAATTGCACAATTCATGTCTTCTGCTCTGCTCACTTCTCAGTTGTGTTGACAAAACAGTTTGAGTGTTGTGTTTTTCTGCATGTCTGCAGTTTTATAAGTGTGGGCATGAGGTGTGTTGTTATTTTGGACCAACAGCTGAGCAGTGATTAATTTCCTGTCCCTAAAATAAAAACGTGCAGTGACACCAGATAACCTCAGGGTATCTGCACTTTTGTTAGGTTCAGATTTTCTTCTCCAGCTTCACAGATTTCTGGTTAAAGCGTTTGGCGACTCACACCAGAGTTTCTGCTGACAGACTTCCTGTCAGGACATCAGTCAGAAACCATGAACACCGTATGAGCAGGATTATTGTATGAATATAATTCTTCAATGAGGTTTGTTAGCGGCTCCCGAACTTTTTTCTGGCCAAAAAAAGTTTGCACATCTCATCCCACAGTTATTATCAGTCATTACCAATAATTTGGGAAGCAGCTGTTAAAAAGTTTGTTCATTTTCCTCTCATAAAACATATAAATTTAACTTTGTTTCGCTCTATATTTCTACAGTGGCTCTACGTCCCTGAGTCAGGGAACCACTGTTATATGACAAATTTATATGATCAAAAAATGTCTGGTTGCACCTTTATTCCCTCATGAGGACGAGCGTGTTGATGTACATATAAGCTCTTATTTATGCAACGATTAAATACCTCATGACAGTGTTTCCCAAACCTTTTTTCTGGGGACACAAATCATGAGCTCCAAGCGTTTTCACATGTTTGGACCTCCTATTTTTCAACTAGTGATCGATCTGGCGATCATTTTTCCACAAATCAATTATTTGTTTGGTCCCTTAAATGTCAGAAAATAATGAAAATCAATTAATTAGTCATGTCACAATCTTGTCAAGTGAAAAATAGGTTATATGTTACATGTCAGCCATTCCTGCTCAGCTTCAGAACCACAGGGATGTTTGTTATGACTCAGTTATCATCTTAACTCTTCCAGTCGTCTTCTGGAAACAGCAGACAAGTTTGTCTTTGGACTTCACAGGCTGTGGTGCTTATTAACTGAATATGGCTTCACAAACGTCTTTATGATTTTGTGTTTTGTTAAATGTGACACACACACACAATATGAGCCAGATAAGAAATCTTCTCTCTAAGTCGACTAACAGTAAATCTGACTGTACGTCATGTTTTCCCGCAGCATCACTGTCGGCGGTGCGGTCGGTGTTTCTGTGATAAATGCTGCAGTAAGAAGGTGGTGCTGCCCCGTATGTGTTTCGTCGACCCGGTGCGGCAGTGCGCCGAGTGCAGCCTGGTCTCCCAGAAAGAGATGGAGTTCTACGACAAGCAGCTCAAAGTGCTCCTCGGAGGTGAGACGTTACTTTTTTTCTCTCAAAGTTCTGTCAAAGTCAAAGGTGCAAATGAGTACAAAAAGATAAAGAATATTAGGAAGAGATTTTATTACCACACGACACAACATGACACCATATGATGCAACAAGTCATTTTGCATATCTGACCAGCTCTGTTAAAAAGATTACAAACACATTAAACACATAGTACACATATGAAACTTTGCACAAATGCACTAACGCAGCAGTATTGTGGGCAAACTTTGGTCGGTATCATAAACAAACAGTCAAGATAAATATACAGTGCGTGTCACTTTATATCCTCGGGGTTCAGATCTCCGTTAGCAGCACACAGGTTTAGTTTTAACAGCAGGATGGCACCAGGTTTTGTAAAATGAAGCCCTTGAGGGTGAATCTAACTTTTTCCATCACGTCTTTGATCCATTGTTTGTGTGACGGAGGAGTCACATCCTTTCATTCAAAGAGAATTAAAGTCGAGCTGATAGAGAGGAAAAGGCAGTGACCTCCTGTGAGTGAGCAGAGAGAAAACTGGAACTGAGACTTTACTAAAAATACCAATAACAGGG
Source organism: Lutjanus campechanus (assembly GCA_027495735.1). Taxonomy (NCBI): domain Eukaryota; kingdom Metazoa; phylum Chordata; class Actinopteri; order Lutjaniformes; family Lutjanidae; genus Lutjanus; species Lutjanus campechanus. Next base: position 7,472 of record JAJHUR010076519.1, on the reverse strand, counting down.
GAAGATGGGAAACCCTTGTGGAGGGTGCGCTCCATGTGCCGGGGCCATCGGTCCTCTACAGCGGCTGTGGGTTCGACTCCCACCTTCAGCCCTTTGCTTTGAACTGTATTAAGGAACGTCATGAGCAAGCATGCAGGGTTTAAATATGGACTGTGTGTCTACAGGATGTGGTTATTCACTCCCAATTTTTCACCTTGAATTCCTTTCTTCCAAAAGTCTTTTTGTAAGTCATTTCAAGGACAGCATTCGGGGTGAAACACTTGATACTTAAGTGAGAATACGTGTGTGAACATTCATAAAACCTGGTGAAGAGGAGGTGCAGCAGTGTAGCTCTCTCTCAGAACACCTGATTTACAATATGCTTAAAGGTTTTTATGAAATTATTTCTCAATTATACCAAAACAATGTTGCCTACTGTAGCTTTAAATGTGAGTTAAACACATCTTAAATAAATTTCCTGATATTTTACAACCAAAAGCCCCAAAATATTCACTTAACTATCAAATAGCTGCTGATAAATGTTTTATCAACCAATTGATTATTAGTCTATAATCATTTCAGCTCTGTTGTTTTTGTGAGTGATTCATCACTGAGAATTAAGTTTGCACAATAAAACAATCATGTTGCAATTATTTTGACAGAAACTTCGATTGCAGAATGATTTGCGATTAGTTTGAATGATCATTTTTGCATCACAATTTTCATTTTCAGTGAAATAAACTGTTAAAATGATTTGTTGGGGTTTATACCAAACAAACAAGATTTTGAGTTTCAGGGTGTGCGAGCTCTGCAGCCACAGAACTTCATTATAACGATGACACACATTTATTTCTTAATCAGAAAACTGCAGCTTCTGCATTTTGGATTTTGCACTTGATCATATTGCGATTGTGATATTATTGTGCAGCCCTTCTGAGAATGAACAGTCCCGTCCTAACGTCTGATAACAGACTGTAAGTGTTTTGAAATAAGTTCCGGTCACTGTTTCATGTTAGTAATCAGATTTTGGAGTTTGGCTTCTGCTTTTTTCAGATGCTGTTCAGCACTTTAGAGGCTCGATCTTAAAGCCTACGTGCTGTTTGTCATCTCAGCGTCTGACATCGTCCCTGCGACTCCATGCAGGAAGCAGAAATACTACAAAAATCATCTTTGAAATAATCCATCAGCGTGCTCTCGTCCTGCCCTGATAATCCATTGTGTAGTTGTTGAGTGTGGGTCAGTGTGTAGCTATAAATACACGGCGGCAGCAGCAGCATTCAGGCTCTTAATGAAAAATCCATCAGCAGCCCGTAGCTGCAGGGGGACGAGCGGCTGAATGCCCCTGATGTAAAGCCTGCAGCATGTTGGGGCCTCATGCTTTATTGATGATGATGGCGTTATCAATCGCTCAGCAGAAAACAAGACAGACAAAAGATGAAGATACAAAGAGGAAAATCTCTCTGTGACATTTCCACACACTGATATCTGTCTGGATGAAACCTAAACTAAATCAAGGTCAGAGGTTTTCAGTTAAAAGAAGAGTTTGAAGTAAATCTGTTTGAGCTTTGAGAACATTTTAAGCAGTTCAAAGTATTATTTAATTATCCAAAAGCCTAATTAACCATTAAAACAAGTATTTATGCCCTAATAAACAATAATAAACACCAACTAATGTTTTAAAGCCTAAGTTTGCCTGGAAAAAAAAGAAATTTTTGAGATAAAATATAACATAAAAACAGAACTTGATTAAACAGAGGCTGTTTAAAAATGACTCTAACATAAGAATAAAAACAATAGAGTAAGAAATCTAAACTGTATCAGGAGTAAACGCTCATCAAGTGCTTAACAGAACAACAATAAAAGTAAAATAAATTTAGTCAAATAAGAAAACTGAAATAAACAAATAGAAAAGTAGCTTTGGCAATTATATTAAAAAGTAATAAATGTAATATTGTACATGATATTGAAGAGTAACCGAGCACATATGTATGTGTAAGAACAAAACAAAATAAGTCAAACTTCTTAAATGTTAAATTTTGCTTTGATAACATACTGTCTCTATTTTTCTTTGAGATTTTTAAAAACAGGTTTCTGCTTTTAATCACAGATGCTCACAGAGTTGAGGGTTCCTGCCCTTTTCTGTTCATCACATGTGGATTTGTGTTCTTGTGTTTCCAGGTGGAACCTTCGTCGTCACTTTGGGAACGTCAGAGAAATCTGAAACTATGACGTGTCGCCTCTCCAACAACCACAGGTGAGCTTTTATTTATCTGCAAGGCAGAACATCACTGGAAAAAATATTTTTTTATTTGTTGTTTACTATTATTTGGGTGAATTTGCCCTTTAACAAGCCAACGTTTAGAACATCAAATTAATAATTTTGCATGTTTTTATTTTACCTGTAGTGACTGAGTCTTATACTTTAGCTGCTTCTGGCTGCTAACTGGGCTACAGTTGTTTCGACATGTACTTTGAAAAAGTTCATTATCATCATCACACTGCGTTTATTAATCTACAGTCAATAATCTGACACTTTAAATAACTTTAAAATAAACAAAATACAGCCACGATGTTGACCGAGCGCAGCCAAAAAACTGTTTGCTTCCTCCCAATTCTCAACACCTGCGTTTGATGTCCATTTGAGATAAGCCCGGCCTGCGCAGAATCAATCACCAGCGATCGCTGCAGAATGCATGCTGGTTAGATTTGTGTCTGACTTGCTCTGACGTCATGCATACGTGGGCAACGATAACTTCACGAGATGGAGGCGGCCGCAGTTTTCAGAGTCAGGCGCCGCAGCTGCTCTCCACCGACTGCAAGCGCCGGGCTGTCACCTGATCGACGAGCTGACAGGCTCTGATTGGCTCTTAATTTTGATAACAAACACCACAGGTCGTATAAAATACCAATTATCTGTATAATTGTAATATTTAACGCTGGATATGAGTCTTATGTTGTGTGATGAAGTTTTAATCTGTCAACAAGCAGATATTTGGTGTCTGATAATGATAGTAATAATAATAATAATAAAGGTTATATATGTGACTTATCAAACGAACAGTTACAAAGTGTTTTACAAGGCAGATGAAAGAACAAATGTTCCATGTAACAGAAGGGGATCTCTTCTGTTTTAACTTCAATCAGTGATCGAGAACACACTTTATCTCTTCTGCTATGAACGTGGTCTGCAAACTACAGGTAAACTACAGGTGATCTAACAGGATGTCAGCGTCTCTTAAATCTGCTGAAAACTGTCTGACTTTACTGCAGCTTTTTTCTTCTCAAACGTTCCCACTGCCTTAAATCTACTCTGGCATTCAGCCGATCCAGTACACCCCCCTAGTGTTTGTAGGAATTATTACACATTAAATAAAATCAAATACATGGCTTGTACATTACCTGATTATTGATAAATGTCGAGTAATATTGTGTATCAGTCTTTCTGGGCGCAACAGATATGTCAAATATGCTCTCCTTTTTTTTACACTTGAATTTTATTTATTCTTGCCTTTCGCCAGGCCGTCATTGTAAATATGAATTTGTTCTTAATGAAGTTCCTGGTTAAATAAAGTAAGTAAAATAGAAAAAACACGTTGGAGATCACAGACAAAAAAACAGCCAATTTAATATTTTAATCTCAAGAACGCATAAACCACATGATTCAGTTGAGATGTAAGAACTCACTTTTTATACTAAATAATTCCAGAGACGTGGGATCTCAGAGAAACTCGCCTGATCGAACATGACTTCAGAAAAAACAAACATAAAGGCGGAAAGTTGTCGTCAGCTGGCTGAGCTACATCTTACATGAAATATTAAGCAAACACTCATACGGTCGCCACGTTTCTACAAGCTTGTCCTCCTTTTTTCTTCTGTCCAGCCTGACTCAGGAGACAAAAGTCCTGTTTGTGCTGTTTGCAGCCAGTGTCCCTCGTGTTTCTTTCACAGGATTTCAGGCTGTAAAACTCAAACATGTTTGATATTTAGGATTCAAAATCTGGTCCATGATGGGAGCATTAAGAGTTTTCTCTATTGTGGGGCCGATATTAACAGATAAATCCAATTAAAATAAAAACTAATGCAGTTTTGATTGCACCAGTCAAACTGTTTTGATTTGTTTGTCTCTCTTTCTTTTTAAATCCAAACATCAGGTATCTGTTCCTCGACGGTGAAAGTCACTTCGAGGTGGAGCTGTCTCGGATCTCCAGCATGCAGATTTTGACAGACGGGACGAGTCCAGGAGGTAAAGACGTCTTACAAACCTCTTCAAAATCACGTGTTGTTGGAAAAAGTATAACTTGCTGTTTGTTTTGTGTTGTTGAAATGATGGACCAGGACATCTTGACCTCAGGACCTGGAAACTCTTCCCTCCACCATGTTTTTTTTTCTTCAGACGGCTGAACTAACCGACTGAGAAAAGTCTTGATAAACACTTAAAGCTGTTTGTCTTTTTTTTTTCTAATCAATCACTAACAAACTCTTTCTCCTCTGCTGCTTTGATCTGGCGGCCCTGCTCTTCTTCTTCTTCTTCTGGGCTCAGAGAATTCAGACATTCACACTTACACCAGTCTGCTGGACAGTCACTATATCTCTGAAGGTTAGCGTTGGTTCACTCCGCTGTTCTCGTCACTCGCTGTCGTCGCTCCATCCCTCCGATCTTTTTTCCTGATCTGGTTTCTTTCTGTCTGCATGAAGCTGCATGAAAATGACACCAGTGATGTTGATCTGCTTCATGTTAAAGTCTCACTGAGTCACAAAAACACCACAAACTTAAACATGTTTGAAGCTGATCACCATAAATTTTAATTATCAACTGATCAGTGATCTTCAGTAACGTTGCAGGAGATCTTAACATGTCAGCAGACATCTTGGTGTTGATTAGTTCTGAAATGATTCAAGGAATAATTGATTAGCTGATCAATAAAAACAATTCACAGGAAGTTATTGTTTGCTGCATGTTTTGCATGTGAGGATTTTCTGCTTTTCTGTTTTGTATCATCAATCAAATTATTTTGGACTGTTGGACAGAATAAAAATATATATGTTGTCATCTTGGGCTGATGTTTGTCATGTTCTTTAATTATCTATTAATGATCTGTTTTGTCTGATCAGTTGTCAAAAACTATAAATATTTAAATATTCAACTAACAAAAACAGATAAAACGTTAACTCCTCACGTTTGACAAATAATGTGAATGATTAATCAGATATAAAAATAGCTGTCCATTATTTTACACTGATCAGCAAGTTGATTATTGACTATATATTGAGATGATTAACTCTTCGTGGATGCAGCATGTTTGTGTCTCAAAACAGTGAAAACTTTTCACCACCAACTTCTCAGTAACATGGTGACTGTTATCGTCTTTTAAACATTTTGAGTCTTGATTTATTTTGAAAGAAAACGTCTGTTTCTGTTCGGTTCTCTCGTTTATTTTCATCTTTCATTTTCATTTGATCTTTTGTTCCTCTGTGTTGCTGTATCTGTATGTTTGTGCATGCATTTATCATTTCTGTTGTTTTGTTATTGATAAACTTTGACCGTGATCAGATGTATCAGGAACGTGATTTCATGGGAAATGTTTCTTGTAAAGGGATATCTTGACATTTTTAGTTTCAGTTTGTTATTTTTTTCACTAGACGTGTCCTTTTTTCTTTTGTATTTCATTTAATCTCACCTTAAATATCCAGCAGCAGTTTTTAATGAGCCAAAAGAAGTGAATTTTAGTGCTGGATAATAAATAATAATTCCAATGTGTTTGTGATGCCTCGTGAGAAAAAGAAACAAACTCTGAAATGTCAAGATAACTTTCATCAGAATGTCGTCCAATCTGAGCTGAAGACAGAAATAACTTTCTGGCTGCCTGACGCACAAAATAAACAACATAAAATTATATAGTTTAGTATTTTTTTTAAATCCATGTCTTACTGACAGTTTGTGGTGTTTGCAGGAGGGACGTCGCGGGCCAGCGGCATGCTGCTCCACTACAAGCCGATGGGCTCCCAGGACCCCCAGCAGCTCCGCATGGAGGTGGCCGACGACAAGAAGGTGGCCTCGTTATGGTTGGCTGCGATGCACAAGGTACGACAAACAGGAAACATGCTGTCGCTGATCATACGTGTGTGTATGACACATGATCATATATCACATAATTCATCATGTGGAGCGTTTACAAAGGAACCACTTAATCAGATATTTTTGAAATCAGCTTCATACTTTTATCATCCGTGTAGTTTCTTCTCCTACAGAGAACATCTGGAAGCCTCGAGTTAAAATGATCAGTATATTGATGCGTTAATTGATCAGCAGAGACTTAATCAGCCACAAGTTTAAAGATCACATATGACATTTTGAAGTGATCATCTTGAGCTTTTGCTGGTCATGCTCACTTATTTCTATATTTTAAAGACCACACGAACAATCGATTGCAGCCTGAATATCTGCCGACTTATCACAGGGACAGTGAGGCACGATCACATGACTTCTGTGTTTGTCTCCTACTCTAACTCCCTGTTAGTTTTCAAATTGATTTAAAGAATTTATTGCTCACTTTTAAACAGCCTTAAAGCAGCCGTGTACCTAAATACATTCTGATTTACTGTCTGCTTACGATGGAACTCAGACACACTTTGTCTTCTTTTAAATCTCTTTTCTTTTTAACAAAGCTTCTGAAAACATTCATGTGTTTTTATTTATTCTTATTAATTGATCATCCTTTTTTTAAATTGTTTTTACTCCTTACTGTTCCTGGACTTTTATCTCTATTTTGGCTTGTCTATAACTTTGTTTATAAAAGTGTTGTATAAATAACGTTTATTATTATTATTATTATAATTTGCCCTGTTTGAAGTCAGTGTAGCATCAAAATGATTTTGAAGCTCTTATTTTAAGGTAAATTAGTTTACATACTGTTGCTTTAATGCAAACATGACAAAACATTTAGCTCAGACTGGCCTGACGGTGGCGCCAGAGACCAGGTTGTTACAGCTCTACACTGTCAAAGGTTACATTTTGTCTCTCTTGTCATGAGGATCTGAAAGTGGAGAAGTTATTACAGCATTTTATTCCATTTTTCATTTTCATTCTGACCCAGTGTGAGTCACACACTGCAGACACACTGTACAGATGTGTTAAACATCTAGCTGACTGTAGCTGTTTATCTTCCCTTCAGGCGGCCAAGCTGCTGTATGAAGCTCGGGACCAGTGACGTGCAGGCGGCCTGTAGCACTGAACCTCCCGGCAGCACACACCCAAGTGTTTTTGTACCTCGTCTCACCGAGGTTTGGTATCGTTTGGATTTTATTAACGCCAGTTCTGATTCTGCTTCTCCGTCTGATTCCTCATCGGTTCTTGATACCAGTTCTTATCATGGTAATTTCTGCAAGAAATGTTTATATAAAAGAAGAAACACTTTATTACCTCTATAACCAGTACTTTGTACATCATGTTTACCACAAATAGGCTGATTGTTCTTCTTACTTTTATACATTTT
>JAJHUR010076518.1:0-10178 GCA_027495735.1 Lutjanus campechanus | reverse complement strand
GCTTATGCAGCGGTTGTTTTGTCTCCCCAATGTACAGGTCTGTGCACTCCTCACTACACTGAACAGCATACACTACATTTTCCCGCTTGTGTCTGGGTGTTTTGTCCTTGGGGTGGTACAAGCTTTTGTCTCAGGGTGTTTGTAGCACCGGTATCACACCACTTACTGCGCCACTGGACCAGTTCTAGGCTCTAAGGAGTGGGGAGCAAAAATAATTAGACCAGAGACCACTGCTTTAAGTTCAAAAGGCCGGCAATTTACTGTATGCAGTAGAAACATATAAAACACAGTACACAAAACCAAAAATACCCTGCAGGTTCATAAAAGAGGTAAGTGCAATGAAATAAATGGGAAAAGAAAAGAATAAAAAGTATTTCACCCTTTAATTTTTGTTCTTTTAATTCACCTAGGTTGTTTCAGTAAGGCTAAATTTAAGTTAGGTTAGACCGTTTTATTTCCTAGGTTAGACCTATTTTGAGATCCTATTTTGTTTCCTGAGTTAACTCTTTTTCTTTTTTACAGGTAAAAGAAAACCTTCAGTTCAAAATAATCAAATACAAGTGGACCACAATCCTTCAAAATCACATTCAAAAATATTAGCTCAATATGCAAATAAAAAATCAGTTCAACTTTAAATCAGTTCAATGTGAGTTTGAGTTCAGTACAGTTTTCAGTTCAATTGTTCCGTTCAATTGTTCAGTTTAATGAAAAGTTTCAGTCCGATTCAGTCCAAAAAATAAAGGAAAAATAGTTCAATCAGTTCTCAGTTTTGTTCAAACTTATCCAACACTCCTACCGCTCTGGTAGCGAGTTACCACGTGTATCCTCACTGACACGATGAAGTTGAGAAGACGAAGGTCTGGGTCTGGCTCGCCATCTTGAATCCCGCCTGTGTGTGTACACGCCCGCACACCGCACTGCAGTCCAGTCCTCGCTCCGACCGAGCTTCCAACCGAGCAAAAAAACCTGACCTGTATGACAGGTCATAAGCACAAAAAAATCTCTTTTTAAATCCTCAAGTTACACAAATAAACGTCTCTCAGTCCCTGAGTTGTAACATTACTGCTACGGAGGTTTTTCCATCTCAAGATGGCAGTGGAGCATTCTCTTTTAACTCGCGGCTCCATCTCCCACACAAAATACTAAACACACCCTCTATTTACACAGCATACATACACTTTTATAACATTCACAGTCAGTATAAACCCAAAATATTAACTGGTAAACAGTCTATGACGAAGCATTTTTCTGCAAACTGCTACGTTTTAGCATTAGCTCCCCGCCAGAAAAAGGAAAACGACATGGCAAAAATGCATGAAAATAAACACAAAACTCACCAAAACCGGAGTCGCAAGGGTCTTATCTGTTTCCTCGTCGGTTCCCGAACCGGTAAGTATCGTTTTATGGGTTCTAAATCAACTTTTTCACTGTTTTAATCTGCTAGTTAGCCACCGCTCGCTTTCTACGACTTCTCCTCTGTTCTCTCCCTCAGGTCTCTGCTGCGGCGTCAGTGAGGTGCTGTGTCTAGCAGCCTGGTTCTTAAAGGGACAGCAACATGAACTTTCTGTCACCATGTTTTAGTCTTTTTAACATTAAATGAATGCTTTTAATGACATTTTTACTTTGATTTTTAACTCTGATGGATGAATTAACAATACATTAAACATTTTTAACTTTTTAACTTATTTATGCATTTTTAAATTGTTTATTCATATTAATGTCATATTTTAACATGGGTTACACACACTTGTATGCACAATATACTATATATATGTATATGTTTTATGATTTTAAGATGTGGGCAAACCACCCAGAAAAAACACTTCTCCTTCTTCCTCTTGAACAAAATGCCTTGAGTCTGTAATCAAAGCATAATGGTTATGTCATTCTAGGACTGTACACTTACTTTATCAGGTGTCAGCACTGGTACTAGCAAGCAAAATATTTCAGTAGCACAAAGACAAATTTAGTAGCACACACAGGTGCACAGTTTAACATGTTTTATTGGTCAAAATCCATTTGATATTGGTCAAAAATGCATTTACTTATGTTGACTGGCAATTGAAATGGTTCTTTAAGTAACAACTTTCTGACATGAAAAAAAAACATGAATATTGTGAAAAACAAATTATTCACTGTTTGATATCAATTTAAAACACAAAAATGTTAAGCTGCAATACACCTCCTTAATGTTATGCCTCTTAGACCTACTCAGTCTGAAACTCAATACAGCAGTTTAGCCAACGAAAATGACGTCTAATAAACAAGCTTTGTTCTTCTCCAACAACTCCATGTGGTTCAGTGCAACAGTTTGGCCAACGAAAATAAATAAAAGTGATACCTCTCACATCTAATAGACAAGCGTAGTGCCTCACTGACAACTCAGTGTGCTGTTGCACTTTACAGCCCTGCATTCAATAATTTGCATGCTGTAGGATTTTTTCAGTGTCAAACATGTGCTGTGGCACACAAAAGGTTGAAAAACACTGGCCTAGGCAAAAGAGCCTAAATGTTTTTTCCTCCTGTCATTTGCAGCCACAAATTGCTTGCAAATTGACTTCTTATCCAGTAAGTCAAGTTTATCCTGATGGACATGACAGACAGCAACATGGTTAAGTCTGTTTTGAGTCATTGTTGACCGGAGCCAGGTTTTGAGCCTGCGGAGGGCACTAAAACTTCTCTCTGCCTCAGAGGATGAAACAGGGACTACCAAAAGCAACCTGACCAGGGTTTCCACTTGCCCAAATAGTCTACGCACCTCTGCAGGCAATCCACGAATGATCCCCGCAGCTTCTGCACTATTGCTAAATGAGTAGTTCAGGCAAAACATAGAAAGCTGCACTGAAAGTGACTCTCTGTTCAACTCTGGGTATTTCTCAATGACTGCAGCATCAATCTCTCCACTCAGAAGTGTCTCTTCCAACTTTTGCAAAGTCAGCAAGTCATCCTGGTTAAATAGTTCACTGAGCTGTGCATCTACAATATCCAAGACTTTAAAGAATTCACCTCTGTAGTGGTCCTTGGCACATTTAGGCTGATGTGCCTTAGCTCTTTCAATGAAGCGTTTTGGGGGTGGTCTGGTCTGTGGAATGGTGATGGAATTAACACCTAAAGACTGAACCACAGCCGTTGCCTCTTCAAACAGAGTTTTGAAACTTTCCTCATCTCTTTTGGCCTTGAGTGAGGTCTGAACAACTTTGACAGCAGCCCTCATGCCGGCAATGGTTTCAGTTCTCTTCTGAAGAGGGATGTTCAAGCATTCAAGCTCACAAATCACTGGTGAGGCAAGGATGAGACCCAAAACTGTTCTGCCTTTCCTAAACTGCCCTAGCAGGCCGTTAGCAGTAGATGCTGTATTTGAGGCACCACAAGCCATCTCCTGCAAGCTAGCCAGCACTGACCCATACTGTGACAAAACAGCTGTGATGGCTTTGCTCCGTCCTGTCCATCTTGTGGGACAGAGGGGTTTTATTGCAGTGCATGATGGATTCTCTGCCCTGAGACAAAAGGACTCCAAGCTGGTTGACCCAATCCAATGCGTCTCTGATCAGAACAGAGGCTAAGCAAGCTTTCTGTGCAATTAAATTAGCACAGTGGGCTCCACAATGAACGTAAAGTGCTAGCGGCTGCTCTTGTTTTATCAGTGCCTGTGCACCGGCATGCTTCCCAGACATATTAGCTGCCCCGTCATAAATTTGACCTCGTAAACCATGCATTGGTAAGTTTAATCTCAGAAGCACATCCTTAACTACCCCAGCAAGGCTTTTTCCTGTTGTTTCAGAAACAGAATACAAACCAATGAACTCTTCATGGGGCTTCAGGTCATTGTCAACATAACGCAGACAAATACTTTCTTGCTCTTGCCCAGAAATGTCTTGTGTTCCATCCATAATAACTGCGTACTGAAGAACTGGTAGATGTCTGATTGTATCAACTATTCCACTAACAATACTGTTGCTCATGGTAGACAGGATTTCATTCTGGATCTGTGGACTCATGTACTCTTTCTGGGACCTCTGCAACCATTTGGCTAAAAGAACATCGTCCTCTGCCTTGTCTTTCAAGAGTTGATACAAATTACTGTTATCATCCTCATGCCCTCTCAAGGCTTGTCCCTGCCGTGCCAAATATTTGATTGAACTCACAATTTTCCCCAGACAGTGTTGTCTGCTTGTTGATTTGCCAAAGCACTGGACAACTGTGCATTTACAGGGTGACTTTCTTGTACAGTCACAGAGACAGCATGACGATGTGTATGACTATTTTCATGTGCTTTAAATTTTTCAATAGCTTTTTTCCAGTTTTTAAATCCAGAAGTGATAAAGGTGGGCTCTGATTTTACAGCAAATGGTGTGAGTTTGTCCTGGTAAATCGCCTTGCAATAAAAACACAAAACCCCCTTCTGCACTGCATCATAATGTAGCCAGGGAAAGTCCTTGTACCACTTTTCTTGGAAACTTAAAGTTTTGTTAGACAGAACTTGAGTGTCTATGAATTTTGGGTGTGGCTGATATGGCTCTGTCCTCTGTCTTCAGAGTCTCTCAGCTGTCTGTCCCTACTCTGAACACCCTAAAAGGAAAAGTCACAATGTCAAACAATGCCACGGGATGCACTTACTACAAGCAAGTAATCCCATTTTTCCACTTTTTTGTGAACTCTTGTAAAATATCTACTGTTATGTTTCTCTCTCTTATCTGTTGATCTGCTCCTGTCTCTCCTTCACTTTGACTCCCTGCCTCAAGCCCTTGATGTCCCTGCATGGCATTAATGTATTTACAACAGACAACATTACATATAGTAATGTACAGTATCAGCATTTGACTTACAAAAGCTAAAAAAGTATCTGTTAAGGTTTTTATCATACAGAATGAAGACTTTTAACAATGTATAGGCTCATATACTGTCAACTGTGTTTACAGCATTACCTAACCCTTACAGACCTCACCTCAAGCCCTGTACCATCCTCTCCTTTTCCTGTCTCCTTCATGCTGCTGCACTGCTGCTCCTAAACATACAAAATATCTTCAGAGATGCACGTCTAAGGTTCAGCTCCTGAACATAAAGGTGGTTCATTTTAAAACTAAACGGGAAAAAAATCCACTTATCAGTAGAATTTCACCATATAAATGTACAGAACACTAGTGGGGTGTTCTAGTGCAGCTGATAACCTAATCATAACCCAAACCCTTATAGTACTGTGGAAATAATGAAATAATTATTAAAAGTTTATCTTTAAAAAAAAATCAACTTCACATCAGTCCTCACCTGTTCTCCTTTCTGGATCTATTATAATCAATAATATGATTTTTAAACCTTACCTCACACCCTGAAGCTCCACCTGGCTCTCCTATCTTTTCCCTGAATGAATTACAGTTCTTCTCATGATAAACTGTTTGTGTTTTAAAAGTAATAATGGGCTAATACATATTTCACTGATCAATTTAAGACCTCACCTGAGCTTCCTCAGTCTCTCCACCTTTCACTGCTTCACCTGCCTCACTACTCTATGTAGCTACTATCATTCTCCTGATAAGACATTATTGCACATAATATCTAATATAATGTCAAACATGTTGATAAATGATCAAGTATGATTAGGTGTTGTCCTTGTGTAACCGTTACTCACACTGACGTTATTCTTTTTAAAAAAACAAAGTAGGTCCTGCTGCTGTTTTGGCCTTTTCTTTGGTGGTGGCATTGTGCTGAAATGAGATGACAGGACATTTTGGTTAATGTTGACGTTATTTGGGAACACTGACAAAGTTGGCAGTGAAATAATGGACGAGTGACCATCCCAGGATTAAGATGACTTAACTCAAAAGATCCATCCATCCATCCATCTTCACCCGCTTATCCGGAACCGGGTCGCGGGGGCAGCAGTCTGAGCAGGGATACCCAGACTTCCCTCTCCCCAGACACTTCCTCCAGCTCTTCCGGGGGAACCCCAAGGCGTTCCCAGGCCAGCCGAGAGACATAGTCCCTCCAGCGTGTCCTGGGTCTTCCCCGGGGCCTCCTCCCGGTGGGACATGCCCAGAACACCCTCCCAGGAAGGCGTCCTGGAGGCATCCGAAATAGATGCCCGAGCCACCTCAGCTGGCTCCTCTCGATGTGGAGGAGCAGCGGCTCTACTCTGAGCTCCTCCCGGGTGACAGAGCTCCTCACCCTAATATTCATATTCATATTTAGAAACCATAACTCAAAAGATATGGTTTCTAAATATGAATGTAAACTAACAACAAGACGTTATAAACAAGCCATATTCATGGCAACGTTCCCTACAGACCATTTTACCTCGTTCTAAAGACTTTCTGTCATCATACCGTCTACTGTCGCCGACTGCAGTCTCCCTCCCAAACACTCTCTGTGCCGGTGAGGAAGGGGGGCGGGCGGGCCAGTGACGTGACGCTGTGTTGCGCTTTCAAAATAAAAGCTCGTGAGTTAAAGATTTCAAAATCAAATGTTTCTCCTCCGCGGTATAATTTTTTGGTGGGACAAATGCGCCTGTCTCCAATATTGGGGGGGACACGTCCCCCCCGGTTCCTACGCCTATGATGACATGATTTTGCTGTAAAATTATTAGTATATAAATAGATAAATAAACCAATAAATTAAAGTACAGTTCATATAATACGGAAAGCATTTTTTTCTTTGTATTTGTGAAAGGCTGTGGAAGTGTGTGTTGAAGTTGTGGACACGTGAGTATGTTGGTGCTGTTGGGTGTGGGCATTAACACCTGGACAGTGGAGGGGCTGGCTGGTTCAGTAATGTTAATGGGAATTTTTCTCTTAAGAGTTATTAATGATTTTTTTTAAAATTTCATCATAAAGAAAAATCAGTTAGGGCTGTGTAAACACACGGTTGCTTGGATCATTAATCAAATTTAAGTTCATTGTCTTATGATTACTTTTGCCATTGTGTAAATTTTATCTGTTCTGTGTTTCAGGTGCAGGTTTCTGGTGGATGAAGTGGAGTTGTAAGTTTTGCGGATTTGCCACAAGTCCTTTCCAGATGGCCAGCTCTGTTCCATGAGAGACAGGTAATCAGTCCTACCATTGTACATCTATTCTACAAAAAGATAGAAAGCATGTTGTGTGTCTCTCTGTACATTCTACTCTATACACTTTCATTGAAAAACATGTTAAAATGATTATGGTGTGATTTACAAAGATGTTTTCTTAAATCTCTTTGAATATGATGTGTAGGCAAGGACTCTGTAGCACAGTATTTGAATTAAATTGTATTTCAAAACACATTTCTTCTTGAACAAATATTGTACCCCCTGCAGTTTAAAAATTACAGTCGTCTATATTGTGATTTCAATTAAATTTTGATTAATTGTGCAGCCCTAGTTTGACTAGCATTTTCTACCTGTCTGTGTCTCCTTAGATTAGGGCAGAGTTTAAACGGATCGTTACCACAGACCTTCTGGAATCTTTTCTTGACGGACTTGATGCCCTAGTGCCAAGACTGCTGGAGACGTACAAAGCAGCAGCCAGATCTGGAAAGAAGCAGGCACTCAAAGACATTTTGGACTGCCTTGAATAAGATGTAAGTAGAAGAGCTGATGACCATAAAATTAGGGACCACTTGTTATGTAAATTTATGTTGCATATTTCTTTGTCTTGTAGGATACCAATGAGAGGAGAAGGACTGCTGCTGTGCTTGGTCTACCACACTACATATCTGGAGAAGATCCATCAGACGTCATCAGGATGTGCGATGTAAGACCATATGACTTATTCAGTTCACAACTGTGGATGTGTATTCTGTACATTGTAACGGAAATGTTGTCAGATATGCTGTAAATATGATGTACTGAGAATCTGTTTTAATCTTCTTTTTTTTTTTAATGAAAATGGTCATTCACTGTTATTTCTGCTTTTAAAGGCTCACAACGAGCACCTGGATGAAGCCATGAAGGGGATGCAAGCTGGCCTACTGATAGGCTATGAACATGGTCAGCAGGATGCCTTTCCAAGCGAGATCTTCAATGTGGCAGTTGTTGTCGAGGAGACCATTGTGCTACACAACCTGAAAGATGTGACATGCAGCTTTGCTATGCTCATGGGAATCATCTACTGTCTGAATCTTGAGTATCCACAAGCCATGAAGTACTCCTTTGAGTTTTTTCAGACAGTGGTGATGAAAATCAAACCAGAACAGGCCTCTGCGCGAGTACATGGACTAAGAAACAAACTCTTGAGGTACAGACTGTAAAACTGTAACACCTGTGTTCCAGATGTTCTACTTTCTTCTGTGGAAAGGGTTTAGAAGTTGGCTCAAATATTTTGTTCATATACAACCTTAAGCATTGTACTGTACTTGTGTAGATAATCTTAGAATTTGTTTCGTTTGGAAGTTGCTAAAAAAAAACCACAGATACTGCCCCTTTATTTTTTGGGGCTAATTAAAATGAGAGCTCACGATCTCCACTGTTCTCTGCTTAGCCAAATTATTTTCTGTAACAGGTTTTATGAATGTTAAATGCACCTGTGCAAATCTGTTTGCGAAACTGTTCAGCACAGCCTTGTGATGTTAGAAGTGGACACTCAGGAGTGAGGCGAATAACAAAAAGAAAAAAAATGTTGCTGTGTCCCTTTAATGTTCTTTCTACAGACAGTCTCAGGATTTAAAGTAGTGATATTCACCCACTTCATTGTGTTTTGGCTGTTGTCTGCTTAGGCAGATGTTTTTTGTGTAACACGTTTTATGAAGTTAAATGCACTTATGCAAATCTTTAGCACAGTCTCAGGATTTAAAGCAGCAACTTTTGATTTAAAGATTATAATAGTTGATGAAGTTGACTTTTCTATGCTCAGGGCATATGTTTCTTAACATACTGTTTGAAATTTGTTGAGTCTGACTTTGACTCATCTGTTTACTTCTGAAGGTCTGGAGGATATGTTGGCTTTTAGAGTTGTATCCATTCAGTCAACAGACAAAAATGTATTCAGAGGAATGTAGGCTGTAAATTGAGGCAATCATTCAAATAAATGTTTTATATTTGGAACAGATGAGTTGTAAGTTGATTATGTGAAGCTGGTAAACTTGCTGTTATTAGTTCAGATAAGGGATATCAATTAATAACATGAGTCTTTTTAATTTGAAAACTTAAGTTCAGTTGCTGCCTTAAAAACATAAGTGAACATAACTTGAAATGTCAATTGGTATTAATTTGGTCAAAGTTATCTGAACTTAAAATTTTAAGTCCAAATAGTGTAGAACTGTATGTTTCTTTTACAAGATAAAGCAAGTTTTCTTGAATTGAAAATGTAACATAATAAGTTGTTTAAACTCAGAGTATCAAGTTAAAACAACAAATGACAATTGGTTAAACAACTTTTGTAACTTAACTTTCTGAGTTGAAACAAAGCGTATCTTGATATTGAGTTAACTCACGGTTTTAAGGCAGCAATTGAACTTAAGTTCTTAAGTTAAACCACATTAATTATTTTTACAGTGCATATGATAACACTCATATTTTTTCTGTGAATGCCAGAATTCCTTTACGTGTCTGCATCATATTTTAGTTTTCTACTTTTCTACTTGGTGTTGTCTGTATTTAAGTAAAGACACTCGGCAGCTGTGTTCCCATGTGCGTCTGAGGTTTTTCGCTAATCTAAATTTAAGCTAACCACTAGTTTACAGCTCTTTGATGTAGAAAAGCAGGCATTAAACAAGTTTTGGCACTTAGTGCCACTAAGACAGCTCTAGCAAGTCTACTCACAACAGCATGCAGTTGTGACTGAGTGTTTCAGAAAGAACCATTTTTAGTACTTGTGTAAACATAATCTCCCCACAGATGCATCTTATCATTTAAGCTTTATGTATTTTGTGCATCGTCCCTTAGATAAATACATTTACTAAACTAAACCAAACCATAAACTAAACTAAACTAAACCAAAGAAAACATCTTTTCTCTCTCTCTTTTTTTAGATTAATGTATTTTGTGTGTGGCCCCTGATGTTAAAAGAAAACTAAACTGGACTAAACCAAACTCGAAACTAAACTAAATTCAAATATTATACTAACATTATACTAAATTCAAAAAACAAACTAAACTAAACAAATGCATCGTTTCTGTCGTTTCTGTCTCTTTTTTTAGATTAATGTATTTTGTCCATGGTCACAAATATGATTAAATTTACTAAACTAAACTAAACTAAACTAAACTAAAC
>JAJHUR010076517.1:0-10582 GCA_027495735.1 Lutjanus campechanus | reverse complement strand
ACTTCTCTCTCCTCTAAACTGCTGCAGCTAAACACACCGACTGTGGATAAATACCTCATACAGCCCCACTTCAAATAATCCATACTATCCCTTTAAGGTTTAATGAAAGATCTGAGTGGTCAGGGTGGTCTTGACACTCAAGACAGGATGTGTTGAGTCTGTCCTTTTCCTTAATCAAGTGTTTTAGTATCTTAAACCGAACGACGTGTTGCTGCAAAACCACTGCAGGAGTCCTGTGTGTTTTGTTCTCCCTCTGACTCTGCAGCATGAGGACGTCAGACCTCTTAGACTGAGTGAATGTGAGTTAAAGCACATTCAAAGAGTTAAAAAAAATGTATTCTGATGTGTTGCTAGCTAAATTCACATCATTATGACTTCATTATCTGGACTTGGGATGGGAATCAAGAACTGGTTCCAGCTGAAAACCGGCTCCAAATTGTCAAATCTACCAGAATCGTGCCTCAACAATTCTGCCCCCTTTTCTTGACAGTTACACACTGCAAACAAACGCAACACATCCGCATTCCTAAATAACTGAAAATCACTGAGGCAGTCAGCTGCCACATGTTTCATTAACTGAAAAGGTTTATGAAACATGACAACGTTAGTGTGGAAAAGGTTGGTCATGTAGTCTTTGATTACAGTTCACTTAAAATGAATTCTCAGTAATTGCAACTCATTCATTCGCCTCTCTCAATGCAATAGGTTGACAGAACTGAATAAATTATTAATAAAGTATGAAAAAAATACTATTTCACTAAATTTGATATAGTAATAAATTACCTAGTTTTTTAAAATCTCTTAAAATATAAACTTTTTTCCCTCAGTAACAGAAAATTATGAGTTCAATAAACACAAAAGAAAGAAAATTCTACTGTCAATCAACATTTATAAGTTAGTAAAACCTCTAAACAAAAGATGAGTTGTTATTACTTACTACAAATAATTAATCTGAGCATTTACAGTACGGAAGTATAGTCTGATTGTCACTTACACCCAAAATGAGAGATATTACTTGTGGAGATTACAGGACCTGAACTACATTATGTGTATCACGTGACATTTAACATGTGGTTTATGTTGTAAAATGGTCGCAGTTTCGGTTTAGGCACAAAAACTACTTGGTGAAGGTTAGGAAAAGATTGTGGTTTGGGTTAAAATAACTGCGTTGTGTATGTCATGTGATTGAAGTGACGTTTTTACACGATGATTGATGTCCTGACCATTTTGAAAGTGATTCAAAACATTAAATAACTTCACGTTTACTTTTTGTTCCATACAGGACTCGAACCTCGGTCCTCCTGGGTAGACTGATCCATCCATCTCCCCACCTTTTCCAAATACGGACATTCTTGTTCCTTATCCTTCTCCTGTCATGTTTACTACGTCCACTAGGGGGCAAAGTGATCCTTATCACCTCAGACCCAGGTGACTGTTGTTCTGTAGGGTTGCAACTAACAGTTACTTTCATTATCCATTATTCTGCACCTTACTTTTACAATTAGACGATTGATTGTAACTATAAAAAATATTTGCATTTTTGCAGATGATGTGGTTCTGTTTGCTTCTGTCCACGACCTTCATCTCAGTGTTTCAGCGCAAAACAGACTCATGTGTCGATATTTCATGATCACGATTGTGATTGCAGCTTGCAGGCAGCAGCATTTGTTAGTGCAAACAAACTGAAGGCTGTTTTCCATCCTTCTTTTCCGATGAGCTACTGTCACTGATGACAGTAACTTAACCTTGTAACCCTTCAGGAGCCTGAACAATATTGTCACCTAATAAAACTGAGCTCAGATTTTTTTCTTGTGTAAGTTAGAATGTGTCATTGTGTGCACCAGGGATATCACGAGATGAAACTTTATACCGTGTTATCGTGGACGGTATGATACGGCACAGCCCTCGTCTACACTGCTGGAAACTTTCAACGAGAAGGAGTCGTGACGGGGAGCAACAAAGTGTGGCTTCATCTCACAAGGAAAGATGAGAACACAGCTTGTTGCAGCGTCTGTAAAATGATAATTTCTTTCTGCACAACGCCGGCTTAAATTCCAGGAATGACACGTATTTGACACACACACGCTGCTTCCCAACTGAGCAACACGCCTGTTACTGAGGGTAAATATCCTGTTATAATAACATCAGCACCGAGCAGGCAGGCTTAGTAGATATTTTCTTCGACTAAGAAAACCTAAATTAATTTTGTCTGCTCTGCTTTCACACAGTGTTCAGACTAACAGATAATAAAACTGTGGCGATGATGCTGAAAACCTGGGTAGGCTGCTTTTATTTCCACACAGAAAACTGAACAGGAATCAATAAGGAAGTCAACGAAGATTTGGACCAATCAGCAGAATCGATAATAGCAATGGTATCAATAAAATCTGACTGATTTCCACTCTGCACATGTCCTTGAATGCACCTAGAATTTTTTAAAGAAGTGTTCCTGCTCACAACTGCAATTACAAGACAATAATTTTCATTGTAGTTAAGATTTTCACACAGTGAAAGACTGTCTGTCTCTAACTTTTAAGGTCCCTGCAGGTTGATTTTGCATGCAGTCACTAGTTAGTCGACTATGCGATTAAACGTTGCCACCCTTGATAGTCGGCACCAGACCATCTCTAAGCAGTTGCCTGCCACTAGTCCGGGCTGTGACCCTGTCAGACAGCTGCCCCCTCTCGCCCGGCACAAATGCCCCGATGGACCACTCAACTCAAGATGCTGTTATCGGCAAAGTTGGAAAGACGACAGCTCATAAAACCAGCACGGTGTTTTCATCTAGAAAATGAAAATAAAGTTATATGTAGGCTGCACCAGAACAAACTGGTATATAACCACTTGACTGGAGCAACATGTGACCACATTCAGCACAGATGTGGACATTAACCTGCAAGCAGAGCAGCAGCAGCTGCTGCTGCTGCTAACACCGCTAACACTGGTCAGACTGGCAGATAACGTCAGCTCCGGGTGAACAATGTTGTTTACCTGCAGACTCTGTGATTCTTTTCAGTCTGAAAAGCTGAAGCATTTAGTGAGTTGTCATGTTTTGCAGGTTAATGTGCAATGTTTGTACTGCATGGCTCAAAAAGGCACACATTTCGGCGGCAATTAAAATACGATTTGGCTGTTGTTGACTGTGATTAACGGCTTCATATGACTCTTAATACACAACAGTTTTTCAGACAGCGTT
Source organism: Lutjanus campechanus (assembly GCA_027495735.1). Classification (NCBI taxonomy): domain Eukaryota; kingdom Metazoa; phylum Chordata; class Actinopteri; order Lutjaniformes; family Lutjanidae; genus Lutjanus; species Lutjanus campechanus. The sequence goes on along the minus strand of JAJHUR010076517.1, from coordinate 7,386 downwards.
TAAGACAATCAATTAATAAATTGTGCTCAATTTTAACTGCTTCCCGAGAGTTTTCTTACTGTTAAACTAAGCAACTAGTCTAAATTAAAATTTGCATTTAATCGACAGGGAAATTCATCCCTAGTTGTCACCTGAAACCAGCAGGAAATCAATTTTAACATCTTGTATTATGCTTCAGGAAATTCGCAACATATAGACACTATGTAGTTAACGGGCTAAACATGCTAAACCATTACCACATTCCTTTAAACCTGGACCGCAGCTATCAGAAAACACGGCATCAGCTCTTCATTAAGAGCACAATGATCTGTATAACCATGTTAATCAGGGGCTCATATTCCGGTGAGCTCTCCTGGAAATGAAAGGTTAAGCCCCCTCTAAGCCCACCTGTGCTTTTCTGCTTCTGCTGCTGCTGCTGGGCCAAGAGTGCCGCTGATTAAAATGGGGTCACCTCCAACTTTCTGTCTGTTTCTGTCTCTGCTCTCCTGCCTGCTTTTGTCTTACAAGCACCTCTTTACCTCGACCTGCCGTGTGCCTCTGCAAATTTGTCTTCCTGCCATTTCATTTGATTCTGCCGGCACTTCTTCCAATCAGATGTCATTCACGGATAAATTGCACAGTCTGTTTCATGAGGATATAATACATGAACAGGTAACACGCTCTGAACAGACAACTCGCAATTTGCCACAAACGTCACAACGCTTTCATTCAGAGTCATGACTCAGTCGAATGTAACTGCCACAATCAAGGGAACTCATTCTTTACAGTGATATCGAGATCTAGAACAAGATCTGTGTTCATAAAAAGGATATTAAAATGCTTCCTTATCATTAAAGATCCTGGCTGTGGTTGTCAGATTCAAACTGTTAAATCCAAATGTTTGTTGTCTGCAGGTCTGCAACTAATAGCTATTTTAATTATAATTAATCAGCAGGTAATTTTTTAAACAAATAATCATGTAACCCTTTTTGACTATAAAATGTGTGTGTGTCTCTTCTCTTTGCAGATGATGTGGTTCTGTTTGCATCATCAGACCGTGACCTTCAGCAGACTCTGGATCAGTTTGAGTGCAAAGCTGTCAGGATGTAACCTCTATAAACAGATATCTGCATATGAATGAACCTGTAGGCGAAGGACAAGATTTTGGTTCCTGTTTGTCATCCAAATAGTACTGACCAATCACGTTTGAGCGGGTTTTGGTTGCATGTTGATAAACGGTGCGTGTGGAGAGCGAAAGAGGCTGAATGCATCGACCAACATGGAATCTCAGAAGCCATCTGCTGTCGTCTGATGATGATTTAGCTTTTTATTTATCTGCATTAATATACAGATTTCTGTTTGTTCCTAATCAGACTGTAAACGCTGAAGAAGGAAGAGGAAGTCACCACAGCTCATTATACGCTGTGCATCAGTCTAGAGCTGCAACAGCAGAGTAATTGATTTCTAATCGATTATTAAATTAATCGCCAACTATTTTGATAGTCAATGAATCAGTTGGAGCAATTCTTTAAGTTAAAATAGTTAAAGTTCTCTGATACCAGCTCATTAAATGTGAATATTTTCTGGTTTCTTTCCTCTTCTCTGTCAGAAAACTGAATATTTTTGAGTTGTGAACAAACACATTTGAGGACATTTTATTGACCAAACTTTGCTTCATGTTTGCTCTGAACACACCATAACGGTAAAACAAAACTAGTATTTTGTAGTAGCATTGTTAGTAGCTAAACTCACATATATGTTCAAGGGGGACAAATGAGAATATACAGATTTTTTAACATAAACATACAGATAATAGCTTCTCGTTGCAGCCGTAGCACAAAGCATTTTCTGTCGTTTCTCTTTCTCAAACTACCCTCCATGTTTGTTTTTCGCCTCAGCCTCACTTTCCCTCATTCTGTGTCCCTGTCTGGTGCTTATTCTCAAAGTTTGCAGCCCGAGGATCTAGTTGTATAATAAGGCCAGAGTTACTCAACCATAAGAAACAATCTCCTCTGTCTCCCTCTCACTTCCATTTTTCTGCCCTCTCACTCACAAGTAATAGGGAGGCAAAAAAAAAAGAAAAAAAAGAATCAGGATAGAGCCCACTGAAAGAGGACAGGAGGAAGGAAGTGGAAGAGGTGATGTGATGAGAGGAGAAAGGCGAGTTACAAGATGAATGAGTTCTGGAGGAGAGAGGAGGAGAGGATCTATATTTTTTAAGCCAACATGCATCCACAACAAACTTTGTACAACAAAACAATGCCAGTGTGGGTCGATAAAAGGGCTCCGTGTTGCTCGCTGGATGCAAACTGCAGTTGGCTTTGCTTCCCAGCTGGAGCTCCTGAATCTGCACTCAGCTGTCAAGCTGTCTTTCTGGCAGATTATCACTCTCACCCCGAGAAATTAGACCACGCAGTGATCCAGCCTATCTTCATACACAGGCACAATCCGCGCATTAAAGAACACTAGCACGCACACACACACACACACACGTAAACACACACAATCACAAGCCTGTTCGGTGACATTACATCTCTGCTGGGTGATCTCATTAAGCACAGACACCGACAGTGAGATGAAAAACCAGTGATGCAGTGTGTGATACACAGTGTGTGTGTGCGTTATGTGTGTGTGTGTGTGTGTGTGTGTGTGTGTGTGTGTGTGTGTGTGTGTGTGTGCGTGTGCGTGTCTTTGTGGCTGCAGTTACTGATCGAACATTTGTGCATGAACACGAGAAAAGACAGGAGTGACAAGGATTAACAAGCAGACTGAAGCCTGCTGGGAGCTGACTGATGAATTGTGTGTGTGTGTGTGTTTGATGCATAAATTATTGAAATACACACTAAAATGCAGATTATTAATTACTGTAACATACTTAGCAAAGAAATGTATACTTTTATTTTGCAAAAACAAATCTCCTCCTACTTTTCTGCTGTTCCTGGACCAGTTATTACAATTCCTACAATTAGAGAGTCTGACCTTTCCACTGTTCGCTCTACTTTTTAACTTGATTTGTTTCATTATTAGTTTTTGTTTTGTTTCGTGCAGTTCTAAATATACTTTTTTTGGTGTTTTTTCCTTTCTGCTGTTTGCTCTTTTGCTTGGATGTCTGTCCGTTTTGTTTTGTTTTGTTTATTTGGGCGTGTGAGGGGACGAGGGACATGCGGAAACTATGATTTTATGATGACATAAAAAAAAAAGGAAATACAGACTTCAGAAGTCCTCGGTGACAGTTGTGGGTCATTCAGCAGCAAAATGAGACCAACTGTCACTTCGGATTTTCAAAATAAAATCAAACAGCGAAAGTGATGAAATCTTCTGGAGCAGAATGTTCAGAACGAGGCCATGACAGACATCAGACATTTTCATTGTGATGACAATAATAACATAAATATTTTATGTAACCTAATTGATCTAAGACCAGCAAGACAGAGAAAATATAAACTGCTGAAGATCAGCTGAACCAAAGGCAGCGTTTCCAGTCGCTTGTTTTGTCAACCAACACCGTCAAAGCCAACATTTATTATGTTTACAGAGAACGTGTGGATTCCAGTCACATGACTTGCACTAACACTAACACTAATGACTCATAACCTCACTTGGACTCGAGCCTTTTGACTTGAAAATACTTGATACTTCCCCCCCCAAGACCAGAGATTAAAAAGTCTGTTGTTTAAAAAGTGTAACTGCACAAATCAATTCACTTCCCTTCATTTCCCGAATCAGCTTAAATTAACACAATTCATTCTCAGCATGTCAACACTTAATTCTCCAGATCCACTTTCTTAGAACTAATCAGACCGCAGAGAACCATGAAGAACTAGTATTATGTTCCTGAGCTCCAGCTGGAGATCAAAAGACCAAAGATCATTTTGTTCACGTACAAAAAAAAAGAAACAAACTGCAGAATCCAAAACTTGTCAGAAATTACAGACGGAGACGCAACAACTTCCAACTTGAGTTGAGGCTGATAACACAGCTGCTAATGTTAGCTTAACAGCTCAATGAGGCCTGAAACTCACCCTTACATTATGACTTGATTAGGACTCGACTTAGGACTTGTCAGTCTTGGCTTAAGACTTGAGTGCAACGACCAAGGACTTGACTTTTTACTTGTAAAACGATTTGATCCCACTTCTGATTTAAAGTGATAGAAAAACAAGAGAGAAGCTGCAATCTTTTTTTATAGAGAAACAAAAATCACAAAGCAAAAAGACTAAACAAGTCATCAATTATCAAAACAGCTGCAGATTAATTTTCCGGCAGTTGATTAATTCATTTGTCAAGTAATTGTTTCAGCTCCAAACCTGATTTGAAAAACATGAAATGCAAAAAGAAAACAGGCTCAATAAGGAGAAGATTCACATTATGAGCAACGTTGTTAAAGCGGCACTTTAGAGATTTAGTACCGACTCCCATTAAGGCGGCGGACGTGCAATTTAGATTAAACTTAATTAAAATAACCGTTTAAAGTTGAAACAGCAGAAAATGACACATCCAGACTTTAAGTCCCAATGAGTCAAAACCTAAAAACATCCTACGCTTCTCATCTCTGACACACATCCGGTGCCTCCTCATTAACTACTGAGGAGAGTGGATCCATCGTCAGGTGACCTTCATCGTCATGGTAACAAAAGTAAACATGTGGTTACCGTTGTGAAATAGTTGCAGTTTGGTTCGGTTAAGGCAACAAAAATGACTTGTTTTGGTTTAAAGGATCATGGTTTGGGTTAAAATATGCATCTTACATGACAAGTCACATGACATAAGTGAGATAAGTCACATGATGATGTCATGTGACTTAAAACTTTAAATAACATTGACTTTTTGTGTCTCCTGGGTTAAAGTCCTGTGTTTGTTTGACCCATCCATCCAGCCCACCACCACAGACTTTCTTGCCCTTTGTATTACATGGTCGATTAATCTATCGATTATTTTATTGATCAATCGATTAGTTGTTTGGGATCAGTGTTGATCAGGGTTTCCCACAGTCTGTTTACTGTCAGAGAGGAGTAAAGAAAGCAGGAAATATTCACGTTTAAGAAGCTGAAATCAGAGAATTTGACATTTTCTTTAAAAAATCGATTATCAGAACAGTTGGGAAGTCATTTAATAATTGATTGACTGTTGCAGCTCTACTGACATTTTTATGGGAATGATTGGCGCATCATCTGCATGCAAAATTGGATTTTGGTTTATGCACTGCATGCAATTTCGAACTCCTGAGGGCAGAGGACTGACTGTGACCACATCAAACCTCCACACAGATCAGAACTGCGTGATGTTCTACAGTGAGTCTGAAAAATTATGTCTTATATTTAATTGACACAAACAAAACACAGACGGGTCAAACAGCCCACAAACACAAATGTCACCCTCAGTCAGAGTCAGACTCAGACATCAATAATGAATGTTTTCAGCTCCCCTGAGGTTCACAGCCTGTGTGTGGGTCCTCTTCCATGGAGTCCGCCATGTTGAACAGCCATGTTTCTACAGGAGCCCAAAACAGACAAACCAAACACCGACTCTCACCGTGTTTTGTGCGAGTTTCTCGGCCACCACAGTTTCTCCAACATGTACATGCTTGGAAGAGCAGAGTGACTGTTTGCAATCTGCAAGCTCACCACTAGATGCAACTAAATCCTTTAAGTGCACACACTCCAACTCGCTATTTGGACCGCTGGACTCAATTTTGCATGCGCAATTGCTACAAAAGCAGTTTCCACCGTAATAACCACAAAATATAACAACAAAAATAAAATTATCTAATTATCTTGCTTCTTTTTAACTGGCTGACCTACCACTCTGAAGTACCATTTGCCACAGTTTTCCCGACTCATCCTCGCTTGTTACCATCACTCAGTGTGTCCTGTGATCCTGCGGAGCTCCTGCAGCCTGCAGAGCTTCCTCAAGTCTGCAAACTCGCTTCAACCATAGACGGGATATTAAATAGGATTTCAACCTAACATACAGTCTGTGGCTCCAACTCGCTATTTGAGCTGCTGTACTAATTTATGCATGCACAGTTGCTACACACATGCTCCTTTAAAGCTACAACAAAGAACTTTAGAGCCCCCTGTGGACAGAAGCAGTAGTATTTCCACCTTAATAACCACATAAAAAATAAAGTATCGCTATAAAAATATCCTCTTGCTTCTTTTTTACTGGCTAACATACTGCTCTGACATACTGTTTGCCTCTGTATAACCTATTGGAGCACAACCTCACCAGAAAACAACATGAACAATGGACAGAATCAGCAAAACAACATACTTTCTTGTGCACATTGCAACAATGATAAGGTCGAGGTTTGGGATGGCGATCAAAATATCCATAAGTAATCTCTGGGAGGCATTTTTTTTTTAAAGAAGATGCACAGCCTTTCTTTCCGTTTCAACTTTCCTCACTTTGCCGCTCTGTCTGTTTTCCCTGCAGCTGCTCAAACTGGAGGGATCCCCCAGTCTGTCTCCCACTCTGTGCGTGACCACCAGTCTGATCCGCAGAGCTTGTTGACAGGTGATCTCTCTCTGAATCTCTCCCTGCATTCACTCCTGATCGACGCTCCCACGCACACGAGTGGGCTCGGGTCCACATGGACTCTCTGCGAGGATGCCTGTGCAGCCAAAACCCCGCGCAGTAAACAGCGTTTATTTCAAGACTTCAAAAGCATCTCTATCTCCATCTTTCTCCTCCTACGAGAGGAGGAGAGGAGATCGCATCAGTCTCAGGGATGCCCGGAAAGAAAGACGAGTTGTTTTGTGCAACTGTCCTCCAGCTTGGACAGGAGCCAGGACAGAGGACATTTGGAGCAGGGGAGGGGGAAACATGCAGAATTGAAAAGGTGGTATCGGCTCCCTTACCTCCTGCTGAGACGCTGCTCCACAGCAGCCCGATCCACAGCACCGCCGGGAGGAAGGAGGAGGTGATGCGGTACCCGACCGAGCAGGCGGCCGGCGGCATGGCGACAGGAGCCGGTCCAGAGGAGGGAGAGGAAGGTGCGGATGAAGAAGAAGAGAAGAAAGAAGAAGAAGAAGAAGAAAGAGACGGGCTCTCCGGGGGTCTCTCTTTCAGCGGGATGATGTGCAGTGTGATCCGATCAGAGAGTGCCGACGGTCCGCATGTCAGCGCAGCATCCTCCGGACTGACTGGCTGCACGGAGCGGAGCGCCTCCTGCTTTCTGCTCCGATCTGTCCTCCTTTTCTCCTCCGCGGACTCTTCTGTCCTTCCTCTCTCTCTCTCTCTCTCTCTCTCTCTCTCTCTCTCTCTCTCTCCCCCGTGTGTCTCACCCGCCCACCCCCTACACACACACACACACACACACACACACACACACACACACACTGACACACACTCTCACACCGAGCTGACCTTAATGATAATGAAACTTTTGCTCAGAGAGAGTGTGTG
>JAJHUR010076516.1:0-17799 GCA_027495735.1 Lutjanus campechanus | reverse complement strand
CTTTAAAGTACATTTTGCTGATCATACTTGTGAAATTTTGTACTAACATTTTAATCTCAGGACTTTTACTTGCAATGTATTTTTTTCCACTTTTCCTTCAGTAAAAATGTTTTATTAAAGACATTCAGATCTTAGTGTTTCTGATTGTTTACATGAACAACAAGGAAGTGACAATTGTACATTGTTGCTTCAGACTGAATGTCCACAGACGGCACAATGATATCTGAACACACAGAGGATTACCCAACATACTTAGCAAACACAGAAACACGTGACTGTGTGGATTGTGTGTGTGTGTGTGTGTGTGTGTGTGTGTGTGTGCATACTTCTCATCCGATATCCTCATGACTGGAGAATCCAGACACAGAGAGAAAAGTCCCGACTCTATCGTTCGCACTGATTCCTTGTTGAGTTTATCTGAGTCACAGAGACAGAGAGAGCGTGGAAAGAAACAAAAATACAAGACGAAGAGAAAAAACAACACTGAGCATGTAAACATTTACAGATGAAATTTACTGTCACATCTCTTGCTGACACGCAACAAAGACACATTTTTTTTTTTTTAAACATACAAACTGAATAAATGTCCTTCAGTAGTCATGCTGACCAAAGCATTTCAGATTCATGTCCTAACCAGGAGAGATTCCCAGGCTTCATTTCATGCCGGTGTGATGTAACAAAAACACTTTAAGAGACTTGCTTGAATTAAGAAATCAATCCAACACAGTGATCAGTGAGTCAGTGTTTCTTTACGCATGTTTTGCTGAGAATTTGGTAACGCATAAGCAGGAAGTGTTTCAAAAACTGTTATCTGATCATGCATTTTCAGGGATAGGTTGGATTTTTTGAAGTGCGGTTGTATGAGGTACTTATTGATCACCCCCCCCAGTTTGGAGAAGCAGAGAAGAGTTTCTGCACGAAAACTAAGCAAAGTCCTGCTGTGGACAGAGTCAGCAACAAAACACATTTTACCCACCTTAAAAGAGGACAGCCTAAAAAAAATCAATATCAGTTTTAGTGAACGCTGTATTTAGAATATTTTCACTGCTTTACCTTGTCATCAGACAACCTTTTCTGATGGGAAACCCTTGTTATGTCTGTACATGACACGTGTCACGTTCTCCAAAACACAGAACACAGGAGTTTCTGGTCTATCGCTGCCTCAGCCTGCCAGTTTGTTTGCATTATTGTGTGACTTTGGTGAATTCAAACCAACCTTTTTAAATACAAGTCACATAATAATGCAAACAAACTAACAGATCGAGGCAGCGGCTGACCAGCAACTTCCGTGTTCTACAAGGTAAAATTACTGACAACACTGCTGAAGTTTGGTTAAATGAAACAGAGTGATATTTGGCTTATATAACGACAGTTTCCCCATCAGAAAAGGTTGCCTGGCTGCAAGTTAAAGTGGTGAAAATATTCTTAATATAGTATACACTGAAACTGATATTGATTTTTTTTAATGTGGGCTTCTTTTAGGCGGATAAAACATGTTTCACTGCTGACCCTGTCCACAGCCGTACATTGCTCAGCTTCCTACATCGGTAATCCTGCTGCTTCCCAAAACTGGAGGTGTGTCGACTGCCATCTACTGTAGGTAACAAACTGACTATGGAAAGGCACCTCATACAACCCAACATCAAAAAAATCTGAACTATTCCTTTAAGGAAGCTCTGACATCTGAGATCTGATAGATTTTCACTCACAGCCTGTGTTTTGGAGTATCAAACTCTAAAGATGTACCAGCATAGAAGTGGTGAGAATTATATGATGATAAACTGGTTGTTTCTTGCAAATAACTCCCCAACTTGCTAAAAATTACAGTTGTTACATTTTAGAGAATATAGCACACTACATTTTTGCAATTGAATGTAAAATTAAAAGTAAATGTAAACAAACAGAACCCTGGAAGGTCAACATCATCAGGTGTAACTGCTAACTTGAAAGTAATCGTTTAAAACTTGCAAAAACATAGCATAGTGTGTTTGGATACACAGTAAATACAACGTGCACCCATTTGACGGGAGTGTCCTGTGCTGTACCTCTGAGCAGGCGGTTGTAGGCCTGCCCCCAGGTGTGACGGTGCTCGCTGGTCAGGATGCCCATCGGCTCTTTGTCCGTCTTCCAGGACTGAGACCTGATCCGCAGCAGCTGACTGTGGATCTGACTCTCCGTCATACGAGAGCCGTCGCTGTTGTAAACATCCAGCTGGAAGAACTACAAGAGAAACAGAGAAGCAGGGGACCATCTTCCTTAGTCCACAGATGATCCGACGACAGATTCTTTAGAGGTTTAAAGCTTTCTGTGTTGGTTCAGGCGACAGCAGGTGTCACGTGACATGAATACAGTGTTGTGTTTGGTGCTTGTGTGCTTCACAGAGTGTCTTTGGGCGTGTTGTGTTCACAGCAAACATATTTGTGCTGATTCGCTTAAACCTCTGGAGCTTTTCTCTTTCACAATCACCGACCAACATCAACACTCACAGTGCTGCTGCTGCTGTCAACACAAACTGAATACCAGACACACTTAATGACACTTGGAGCTCCAACAACTTATCTATTGATCAATTACTGGAGCTACAGAGTTTTAATTGGCAATTATTTTAATAATCAACAGTTTTTTGTTAAGTCAGTTTTTAAGCAAAAACTGACTGTAAATAAAGATGAATGACGTGTCTTCAGTTGGATATTTTAGTTTGGACCACGTCCGCTCGGCTAACATGGAGGTGGCGGCGTTTATGACCTACTGACCTTTACTGTACCGAACCACCAGGGGGCGATCAAGATCTTTTGGCTTCACTTTTGCAGAGCTGTGATGTCGTCTATCTTTATATGTCTTCTTACTCCACGATAACAGTAAATTAAATCTTTTGTTTTTTCTTGATTGTTGATTGCACAAGACAAGCAGCCATATTATAAACCAAATGATTAATCAATTATTTATAATCATCAGATAAATTGATTCAAACAATTGTTAGTTGCAGGCCTACTTGGATGTGGAGTTGACGTATTGATTAGTTATGATTAGTTTTGATAATTAATTGTTTTAAGTCATTGTTTCTTTAGTAAAGTAAAGTGTATAGTTTATATATATACTATATACTATATATAGTAAAGTGAATATCTTTGGGTGGTGGACAAAACAAGAAGTTTGAGGACGTCATCTTGGGTTTTGGGACACAGTGATCAACATTTTTCACCACTTTTTAACATTTTGTGGATCAAACATCTAAGAGAAATGGACAGATAATGAAAAGAATTCAGCCGTGCATCATAATTTAGTCTAGAAATTGAATTATAATTACTTTATCTGGACTCATCATATTAATAACAAAACTCCTAAATAAAGCTGAATGTTTTTAGGTTAAACTGACTTGAAGAAAACTAGAAAGACTCCCACACACCAGTCACCTCTGACACACCTGTCATACATTCAGCTGTGATGAGATCTTTTTTTGATATTTTTGAGTTTAAATTCAGTGAAAAATCAACATCAGGACCTGAACTGAAATAACCACAAAACAGTTCTGACACGTTTTTATCTGATAGGAAGACAAGAGAAGGTAAATAAAGGTGAAGAGCAGATTTGTTTTGTTTCCTCTCTCTGCCAAAATCTCTGATCTCACAGGATGACTTTCTGCCAAAAGAGCTTCTTCTGTGGTCACATGACTCCTTTTTACAAACCTAATTGGTCAAAGCCTGAAGAAACCTAATAAACTGTCAGCAAAGTAAAAAAACAAAACAAAGGTGTGACTGCACAAGACTCAACACGACCGTAACGCCGTTTAACTTGCTACAAAGGAGAACAAAAGAGAAAATATGAATCCGACAGCGTCATCTGTTGTCGGCTCATCCTACCTGGTAGTTCCTGACGACTGTGATGTGCGTTGGCGAGCGGCGGGAGCGGCCGTGGTGGGCGATGTAGTCGTGTTTGGGACCAGGGATCCTGCAGGAGGAGAAGAGGAGCGGGTAGAGCTCCATGCACAGAGGCTTCCCTCGCATGTACTCGACGGGCAGCTGGCCGCTGACGGAGACAGAGACAAGCAGACAGACGTGTCTTTGTTGATATTTAGTTTCTTCAGTACATTTATTATTATTATTATTATTATTTTTCTTGATATGCAGTGGTATTTTTTGTCAGAGTTATAACAGTTGATGACCCTGATACCAGGGGCCTCCAAAATCAACACAACATGAAAGTTCCTTGTAGTAGCTTTAAGCTTCTCTTATAAAATCTCAGTAATAAAACTGTTCTGGAAGACATCAGAAAGCACATTTGTTGTTTTGTCAGCTGTTTTTCATCCCCGCCTGGCATAAGTCTAAAGCGGATGATGCAATCGCTTGCGTGCATGCATGTACGATCGATGGACCTGAAGCCTGTCTGCAGCTGCAGCTCTCGAATACCACTGGACTGATCGGCCTAATTTTTTTTTTTATGCACAGTCATGACTGGATGCTGAAGGACCTCTGAGATTCTCACCTCGAGGGAATTCCTTCAAACTTCCACTCGGATTCAAGGATGAACTGATTTGATGATCAAGGCTCAATGTCACTGTGACCTCACTGTGACACATTTTTGGCCATGACTTAAGAATTTATACCGTAATCACGACAAAATTACACAGAAATATCTGATAGAATAAAATGATGACATGGTGACGTTTATATATCCAGAAGGTCAAAGGTCGACTTCACTGTGACATCATAATGTTCAACTCTCTATCAGTCCTCTGCGCTCCTCTATAAAAGTGAAGACAGCATGTTTCTCTCACTGGAATTTACTCGCTGGAATCACAGATGTGTAGTGAGAACGTTTATTTCGAATTCACTGAATACCTTTTATTGAATTCCTTCAAAGTTACAGGTCAATATAGTGCAAAGTTCCATATTAAATTCCTTCAAAGTCTTCACTACATATATTATATGAGTCTGGACAGGCATGGATTTAAACTGTAACTCCACTTGTTGGTGGAGACAAACTCTTTTTAACTGACCGCTAGAGGCTTCACATTTTAATGCACGTGGCATGACGTGAGTGCTTCTTTCACCACTGCTGGTTCATAAATATGTGATGCACAGTTTTCACAGGACGGCAAGGAAAAGGAAAAGTCACCCCGTCTTCATTTAAATATCTATGTTTTGCTGTAAATATTAGCGTATTATTATTACTGGCACGTAAACATTAAAGCATGTAAAACTGAACAAACTGTGACGCACGTCAGCACCAAGCCTTCGTGAGTGAGTAAAGGCTCGATGTTGAAACACGTCGCAGTTTGTTTTAAGGTCTAACACGACCGTGCCGTGACAAGCAAGGCATTTTAACTGTTTTAAAAACAGAATGACTTGGAGTTTTTGGGATTTTAGTGTCCCTGTCCACAGAGCACCTCAAACCTGTTGTGCAGTTTGATCTAAAAACAATGCATCATATTTTATAAAGTGGTGTTTTGTGCTTAATGTTGCTCTTTTGTGCGTAAAATCTCATTCTGCAAAGTAACTGCTCTGAAAGATTTTAAATAAAAAAGAAAAAAGTCAAAGATTTTCCTCTGAAATGTAATTGAGTAGAAGTACTTGAGTAAATGTAATTAGTTACATGCAGCCACTGCAGTGTGTGTGCATGTGGAGACCGGTCTCTGAAGTCTGGCTTTAAAAATTGGAGGGAAAATGGAAAAAAACAACAACAAAAAAACCCACAGAAGTCAGCCAAGACATAGTTGAGTTTCTCCTGTGTGGAGGCAGACGGGTGGGGTTCATACTGTAAAACACTCTCAGATAACAGAGCTGTCATAAATATCCTGGTGTGGTAAAACTATTACTGAAACAAACACTAATATCTGATACTAATCTGTTTACAAGTTTAATTTCAGACGTGCGAGTGGCGCTCTGCTGGTTATGCACAGATTCAGTTACTGACAGTGTGAACAAATAAATCTAGACGCAGCTTAACTTCATACAGCAGATAAACACGGAGTGATGCCAGCTGGGTTTAAGGTTACAGCGGCACTAAAATAGAAACAAGTGAGAGTGACTACAACAGATTAAACGGGAGGAGGATTATTGTCGCATCTGAACAAAGGTTAACTACAGTTTACAGTTAATAAGTGGCTGTAATGCTGGTAGCTGATAATTATCAGCAGCTGGTTTCATTTGTTTCTAATGGAATTACTTCATATTTTAAACTGTCTGTGCTTCTCACAGTACTCACTGTATTGATCTGTACAGAGTAATAACATGTGAATGAACACAGAGGTGATCTGTACACCATTAAATATGAGTTTTATTGTGATTAGTATGAAAATCACTTACTATCCAGTGGTAACCAAGTATATTTACTCTTACTCTTTACACGTGAGGTACTTAATAAAACTCTACTGCATTTCAGAATAAAATAATGCACAAAAACAATTCCCAAAAAAGTTGGGACGTTGTGCAAAACATGAATAAAAACAGAATGCACTGATTTGCAAAAACTTTGACCTATATTCAATTGAACAGAGTCCAAAGACAAGATATTTAATGTTCAAACTGATTAACTTTAATAAACACTCATTCTGAATTTGATGCCTGCAACAGGTTTCAAAAAGTTTGCATATGCGCATGTTTACCACTGAGATACACAGAGACAGTATTCAGTGAGTGTTTGAGAACTGAGGACACTAACTGTTGAAGTTTGGAAACTGAAATTTTTTTCTCATTCTTTCTTAATATTCAACCCAAGTTACTCAGCAGCTCGGGGTCTTTGTTGTTGTATTTTGTGCTTCATAATGCACCACACATTCTCAATAGGAGACACGTCTATGAAGCCAAACTGTCGGAACACGTGCAGAATGTGTCTCGGCTTTGACTCGCTGAAATAAACCAGGATGTCTCTGAAAAAATACGTCGTCTGTTGTAGCAACTTGAGCTGTATCATGCTGCTGAATGCTTCTGCACCATCTTACTTGTGTTTTACATGTATTTCTTTGTATCTTATACTTTGTATTAAATATTTTTGTTATTTTTTTAAACTTTTTATTGCTAATATAATTTTTCATTCCTGTCTAGTTATTCTTTCTAACTATGTGTGAATCTTAATACAATGCACCATTTGAGAACGATGCAAGCGCAACTTCACCATGTTTGCACAATGACAATAAAGTTTCTGAATCCTGAATCAATAATTGTCGTTGTTATTTCGGCTGCAGCTCAGTTGTACTTACGTGTTGATTTTGGCCTTGAAGTCCAGAACTGCTGCTATCAGTTTAGATGCAAACCTACATGGAGACAAACATGTTGTAGTCAGTTGAAATCTCAAGCGTTAAATAAGCCTTTAGAGAATAATGCACAACAGAGCAGGATAATTTGCAAGAATCTCAGGAGAAAACAAACACAAGGTTGTAGTGTTTCCTCAGGTGGTAGAGGAGCAGGTAATCAGGTGACAAGGTCTGACTGACAACAGTGATATACAAAATAAACAGGTGTGTGTATCCAGATTGTGTTTAAAGGCAACATCCTGGCTGTGTGTCTTCACCGGAAATATTACTGACACAAAACAAACTCACTGACTTTGTCTGCTTGGACTGTGCTGCCAACTATCTGCTCAACTAAAGAAATGTTTATGTAAACGTGCCACAAGGAGCTTTTAACTGGTTATGAAACAGTCTCAATGTAACAATGATGCTTATATATGAACTACACAAGTTTACAAGACCATCAGTGAGAAAACTGGCAGTTTCTATATAGTTATTCTTAATGCCACTGGGTCGGATTCTCCTTTAAATCAGATAAACCAGACAAACTTACAGTGAGTTGTACATTAGCCTGGTAAAAAGAAGCAGGAGATGTTTCTTTACATAGTTTTATTTTTGACGTTATTCTTTGTGGCTGTGTGTGATACTGGGACAGGATCAGCACGGAGAAGAAGGGGCAGTGATAGAGCACGGGTGAAAACACAAGTTACGCTTGGTCGGTCATTCAACAGATGGAGAGAATTGCAGGATTTGAAGGGATTAAAAACTGGTTCTGAACTCTCTCTCATCTTCCTCCTGCACAGGTATGTAACACGGGGAATGTTAATAACATTAGCTTTCTCAACAAAATTACTGTTAACAAGCAACTGAATCTGTTGATTGGAGGCTTATATGTGACTTTGGCGTATGAACGGTACTAAAACAAGGTTAGAAGGTAGTTTGTTTCACCATGATCATATTACAGTTATTATTCTTACACAGCCACAAATAGATACATAACCTCTTTACTATGCATCCTGCAAACAGCTGTGTTTATTGAGTTAAAGGGTTGTGTTAGTTTGTATTATTTGAACTGGGGTTGTTAAGATGTAATTGCCTGCAGTAGATGCCGGGTGACACGTGTCCAGGTTGGAGAAGCAGAAAGGAGCTCCAGCACAGAAGCTAAGTAGTGTCCTGCTGTGAAAAATGTATTCTAGCCATTTAAAAAAGTCCCATCATAAAAAATCAAAATTAGTTTCAGTGTACACTAATTTTAGAAAATTTACTTTGCCGTCAGACAACCTTTTCTGTCAGGAAACCACTGTTAAATAAGTTACATACCATTCTCTCCACTGCCACCAAACTCCATAGGCGAAATGAGTCATTTTAACCTTGCAGCACATGAAAGCTTTCAGTCTTCCGCTGCCTCAATCAGTGTGTTTGTTTGTGTCACTGTGTGAATTCTGTGTTTTAAAAGGATAGTTTGGATTCACAGAAGTCACACAATAACACTAACTAACAGATCAATGCAACAGTAGACCAGCAGCTCCTGTGTTCTACATGGTAAAATTAGCGATTTTGTCAATGGAGTTTGGTTGGTTTGGAGAGAGTAATATTTGGCTTATGTAATGATTGTTTCCCGTTGGAAATGGCCGTGTGACAGCAAGGTAAAGCAGTGAAAATATTCAAAATTTAGAAAAAACACTCAAACTGATATTGATTTCTTTAGGTGGGCCTTTTTTTTCATATAGCTAGAATATGTTTTGTTACCGACCCTGTCTGCAGAAGTTCATTGCTTAGCTTCTGTGCAGGTGCTCCTCTCTGTCTAACAGCTCATTCCCCCATTTTAACTCATACTCACACTAGCTGGCTCCTCCAGCCGTTAAAATCTCTCCGGGGCAGAGAGATGGCCGGGTTCGAGTGCACAGGCAGCGGCTGTCTGCCCTCCAAGTACGCCCACTGCACCCACCAGGGAGAGATCTGCAGGAGAGGGACCACACACACACGTGCACACACACACACAGACACACACGTAGACACACACAGGATGCACATTAAAGCAGAAACTATGCTATTAGTGGCTGGGACAAACAAACCCACAGTCATGATGTCATATAGTCTTATTGCCTTGGAAAAGCTGATTCATACAATGAAAAAAAAATTAATGTATTATTACAATATTATATTTATTTTTTGTTTTCTATGAGCCAAATATCTCAGAAACCCTTTAAAGAGTTTCTGTGAAACTGGGTGCAAAGTTCAGCCACGGATCAGGAACAAGAATAGGATTTACTTTTTATTTAGTAACACTGCAAACTAGTGTTTTCTGTTCTCTACATTTTCTCATAATTAACTGTGTTTATTTAAATGAAATACATATACTACTGTACATGTGTCCCATGATTACACAGATGTATATTTTAATGCAGATCAGAATCCAGGCGCTAATAATATTGACAACTGGTAACTATGTAAGGAATAATCTACACTGAGCAGGTCATTATTGTAAAATAAACTTAGACAAGGTGACGCAGGACCTTGACACAAAGTGAATCATCCTACATAATCCTGATTATTAAGTCCTTTCTTATCAAAATAAATCAATAATTTGATACAAATCATGAATTTAAAATGATTTTATGTATTTAAAAATGATTGTATTGCATTTCTCCAGAGTCTACGATCAGAACTGTTTCCATAGCAACCACCTTAGACCCCAGAACGCTGTAACTGACCAATCAGAGTCCAGTATTTAACAAAGTAAAACAATAGATTATATCAAATGTCACAATATCACAATACAAACTGTCTGGATACTGTTCTGGACTGTGATGATATCTGCCTGCTGGTTTTATTTTATTTTATGTTATAAAAAGACGGAGACTGACTGCTACATCATTTTTTGTTTTGCAGTTGTACAAAACTAATTCAAGCATTCATTGCCACAAACAGTGCTCCGGTCACGGCTGTCTACTTTTATTTTAATAACAAAGGAAAGCGGAGGTGCTTTAAGCTTAAAAGGAAAAAGAAAATTTATACAAACAAGAAATGTAACACATCAGCTTCATTTATTAATAAAGGATTATTTTCAAGTAATTGTTTTTCTTAATATTTTTAAAATCACAATAAATATCGTTCTGTAGACATTTCATTTTGGTTTTATCGTATCTTGAGTTTTTGGTATCATGACATCTCGGGGTAAATCACCTCCTGCATGTTTCATTGATTTTCTTAAGTGATGTTTTACTTTTGTGTTGACATGTTTATGTTTTATTTTGTTTATTTTGTTAACATCCTTCTTGTTTGATATTTTGCACTGAATGCTTTTATTCTGAAAGGCTTTGTAACTACTAAATAAATCTTTATTTACATTAAATTTAGTTCATATTGCTACTTACTAACTTCACAGCCTGAGTCTGTGCTCCCAGAGGTGTGATGCTCTTATTAAAATGACAAATTTAGGATTGTGCAGCATTTCTGAAGTGTGCATGTTGTTTTTGTTGAGAATGTGATTTTATTTTGTAGCCTCTGGTCTGTCGCTGATGTTCAGCTCAGACTATCTGATATTCTGAAGGGTTTAGAGCAGGTACTGTTTTGTATTGATTATGTAACAGTGCTTCAAACACACGACAGTGGCTCTATCTCAAACACAAACACAAACACATATCCACCTCTAACATCTGTCACACTTCCCACACTGACTGATAACAACAGACACAGACCCAGTTCTTTGTGTGTCTGGCTCTCCTCTCCAGCCCCTCCTGCAGCTGCGTACCGAGGCCGCCTGGCCGGCCGAACTCCTGCACCATCCTGCGGGTGTGGGTGAGCTCTTCGGGGGGCAGCAGGGGCTCTAGGGCACTCAGGTAGCCCTGCAGGGTCTGAGCCAGAGGAGGCACTGGCTGAGAGGGCACAGAGGAGGAGAAACTCAGCTCCTGCTGCCTCGATGAAACCTGGAGGAGAAGAACGATGAGATGTTTAATTACGATTTCTGAAGAACTCAGTTAAATATATTTGTTTATTGCATTACAAACTCTCTTTGGCTTCGTGTTTCCACCAGTAAAAAAAAAATCATCATTACGAGATAAAAACTCAAAATAATAAGAATATCATATCATAATGACTTTCTATATCGTCATCTAAACATTTTTATCTCATACTGCCTTTTTTAAAAATCTCATCACAACATTTTACCTCATTATTTCAACTTTTATCTCAAATGTTTAACTTTATATCTTTTTATATCAACCATGGATCTCATAATTGTGACTTTTATGTCATAACTATGACTTTTTATCTAATTATATTGACTTTTTATGTCATTATTTCAACTTTTTATCTCATCATTATGACTTTTTCTCTAATAATTATGGCTTATGTCATAATTTCGACATTTTATCTCATAATTATGGCTTTTTATCTAATTTTTTCAACTTTTCATCTCGTAATTTTAACTTTTTCTCATATAAACATGACTTTTTAATCTAATAATTTCGACGTTTTATCTCATAATTTAGACTTTACTCCATAATCATGGCTCTTATTATTTCGACTTTTCATTTCTCACAAACCTTCTCATAATTTCGACCTTGGATCTCATAATTGTGACTTTTCAAATTTCATAATGACTTTTTATCTCATAATTTGGACTTTTTATCCATAACTTCGACTTTTTATCTTAAGATTTACCATGGGAATATTGTTATGTGCCTCCATACTATAAGGGCATCATCATCACATCAAATTAAAAACCGTTTTAATAAACTTAAAGTGCTGCTGCTGGTACAGTAAGTCTGCATGTCCGCACAGTCAGTTTGACCAGATGCCAATAAACGCAGGGCAGTGTCAGGGCGTATCAAAATAGGAAGTGTGACAGATATGATTGTGGAAACATGAACCTGCTGCATCTTACTCGTTTAACAGCCGTGTTGCTATAATAACTTCACTGTATGTAAGGGTATAGGCCCGTTTGTCAACAGTCCGGTTCTTACTTTAGTGTGACAGTAAATCTAAAAACAGATAAAGACTCACCCGACACAGCCATGCTCTGCACGGTCCGGCTTGAATATTCCTCAAAATCATATTTCCTCAAATCACAAATACACTCTCTGTTGCATTTAATGCAGCTTTCGCCCTGTTTTATATTCTGGTAACTTTTTGCACAAACCCCTCAGAGTCAGACCGTCAAACGAAGCCCAGCCTTCCTCCTGCTACTTCTCCATGATGGATGAAGATCAGAGTCTTCATCGCTCGACAGATTCGAGTTAGAAAAACATCCGAGCTCGAGGGGGTGAAAAGAAAGACCAAACCTCTCCGTGTGTTGTTCCTTCTCACTACGAGCATGCAAAGATTCACGTACTGAGCTGAACTGAACTGACGTTACAAGTCTGCACACGTGTTGACGTAAAGATGTTTCCGTAAACAGCAACGTGACCCGAAACACACAGCGTGTAATACCGCGTCTGTCCGCAGGGTGTCGCTGTTACACCTCAGGGTGGCGCTGAGAGGAAGAACAACAACAAACACACAAACTCAACAAGTAATCAACAATATTATAAAAGAAACATGATAAAATAAAATAAAATAAAATAAAATAAAATTAAAAATGTCACATGATAAAAATACTTTGTTACGAGTAAGAGTAAAAATTGACAATGTTACTTAAGTAAAAGTAAGAAAGAATATTGGGGGAAATCTGCTTAAAGTATTAAATGTAAGATTTCACGGTGGTTGGTGACTAATTTTGACCAGTCATTTCAGCTGTACTTGTATAAACTGTTAGGTAGTTTAATTTATAACAAAACATCATAATTTATTTCTTAAAAAACTATCATATCTAGAGAAAAAGTACAAAATTTCCCACTGAGATGTCGTGGAGTAGAAATAGGAAGTGGCAGAAAACGAAAATACTAAAATAAAACACAAGTAGGCCTACCTCAAAATTGCTCTGACATACAGCACTCAGTAAGTAGAAGTCTGTAAGTATAATCAAAGAATGTATTGTAGCTAAAATATTCAACATTGTTTATCAGTTGAGTTTATAAAGTTTGATTTACGAATAGAAAAAATGTAGTACAGTTTAGACTGATGTCTTTCTTTGTGTAAATAATGTTTGGTTGTATACAGTCTGTTTGTGACCATTTCAACCCCCAAGAATATATAGTTTGAGTATAGAGCATATAGAGTTTTCCAAAGTGCATCTTTGCTGCTTCAGAAATATTTAGTAGTTGATTTTTTTATTGATAGGGACAATGCTCAATAAACAAAAAAGTGGTGAAAATCAGCCTAAGAAGCTTATTTCACCTGTTATCTCTGACCAGATGTTTGGAAAACAACAGAGAGTAAAACAACCTGTAATATTAGCAGGGGCAGAACTGTATGGACATAATAAAAGTGCAGTTCAATCATTAATAAGATACAAAATATATTTATTTCCTCATTTTCAATTTTTTCTGTATTTTGGTAATTTTTTTCTCATTATAAGTCAAAGATGAATTTTCCTTATTCAACAAATGGTGCCACCAAAACAATGTCATATGAGGTGCAAATTACTGCCATGACTATTGATTTAATATTAATGAACACAATTTTAATTGGTTAAATTCTTAATGGCAAATAATTGATTAATGATTAATCAATAACACCCTTACTCCAAAAAAGGTGGTGCTGCAGCGTTTTGTTTTGTTTTTCAGTTGTATGTCCTGGTTTTCACTGGTCTGTTTGTGATCAGATCACCAGACTGGCAACTAAAAGGTTTGGATATTAATTCAAATTGTACCCAGTACTCAACTGTGATTTTAAAAGTAACTAAGTAGATTGCATCCTGTAATGCATACTTAAATACAAGTAAAAGTAGACTTGAAAATCTACTCTACATAAAAGTACAAGTACCCAAAAAAAGTACTTAATTACAGTAATTTGAGTATTTGTGATTAGTTCCTTCCACCCCTGATATTTAACAATATATGGATTTGTTACCACTCAGTTTTAATAACAGAAAATACATTCTGAACAAAAAAAACCTGAAGAACCAATAACAAATATTAAAAAAAAAGAGACAAAACAGTTTTCAGATATATTTATTAGATTTTTCTCTCTTGAAGCCAGCTTCTTCAACCATCATAGAAAAAAAAAATAATTTGCACAGAATTTGCATCTTCTTCCACCAATTAAAATATTCATTTACAAGCAAGAAATACTCTGTATACATTGTATTTTGTCTGTAATACACCCAAAAGTCAGATAGCGGCCGTATTATGATGAAGTTAATCTGTTAAATGAATTATGTTTCTGCTTCCTCTCAGAGGCTCTCTGACAAAAATGACAAAATAACACCTTTATTTGCATCCACACGCATTAACTGAACCGTTACCGGAGTTGTCATAATGAACAGTAAGGCTCAATTAAACTGTCCTGCACACATTGCACCACCCCTGTTCCTGCAGCGTTCAACACAATGCCTGCTGAGAGGAGCTTTTTCTCCAAAAAACATCTGTATATAAACTGACCTTCATATCATCTGTACGGGCGAATCCAGCAGGCACATGAAACCAGATGATATAAACATCACTCGTCTGTGCTGAGGCAGTGCTGACTTTAATTTATAATCCACATGGAAGAAACTATCAAATATATTAGCTAAAAAATAAAATCTTATTGCTGTCATTACATTGCATAGACAAGTGATCCTTCAGTGCACACCTGAGGGTGTTTTATAATATGTACCGCGTGTATACATTCACGTTTGTCCCCTGAAAATAAAACTAGGCAATTATTTCCCCAGTAAACACAATTATGTTCCCTTTTTTTTCCAACTGCATAAACCAAACTGTCCAACAACACTCATTCATCCTGATGCTAGACGAAACAAAACACCACGAGGAAAACAAACACTCACTTCAACACTCGATTCAACAGTTCAGATTTAAACAAAACATAATAAAAATCACACGATATCGTTCAACAAAACATTTTACATCTCATCACATGGGCAATTTTGGCGAGGTGACTGGCTTCTACCGAGGGCAAGACTCATCTGGAAGACAGAGAGACGGAGATGGAAGGTGAATAAAGTGAATCTAGGGTTTTTACTCTATTTAATTCTTATTTTATTTTTGGAGCTGACTACTTCCCATTCACCCACAGTGACATTTATGGCTTTGTGAGGACCATAAATGTAACCACATCTTTCCATTTTGCTCTCTAATAACATCCATATTTTACCAAATTTACATTTTCGATTGCTGCTTTTTTTTAAAGCCCCAATGTTTTTAGTCATCATCTCTTCACTGCACTGAGCTTGCCCTCACTGCAAACCTGCTACCATTTGCAAACCTCTGAAAATTGGTCAGTTTGTTTATTGAAAAGATGAGGCTGGCATTAATCCAGATTTTCCTTATTGTCAACAAATCCCATGAAAAGATAAAACCACAGTCTATGGATAAAACAAACAATGCATCATAAGGTCACACCATTATTTATAATGTGAAAAAAATTAAGCAAAATCTATTTACTGCAATGGAAATGCAGTAATCAGAAATCAGTGTTGGCAGAGCGCTTAATATGGCATGACATACTTTCAGTAGTCTCATTTAGCTACTTTTAGCAACTGCCTTTTTTAGGACATGTACTGTACAAGCTTCAACATTGACAGGTGGAGTCTGTACTCGACGTGTTCTGTCACAGAACAAAACGTGAAAATCTCTTAAGTTTGAGTTAACGACAGACCTTATTGCACGCACTTAACCAAAAAAACACTGACTCTGACAAGAGGGATCTGGGGTTGCTAATGAGCTAACTACTGAAGGCTACTGAAGCTTGTTAGCTGTGTTGTAACATCAAGTTTTATTTGTCATGGTACTAAAGTGCCCCACAAAGGAAAAATGGTTTGTAGGCAGTTAAGAACGAGAACGATACAAGCGTTTTTGGGAACTTACATTAGCAACAAAGCTAACAAACTTTTAAAGTGATGTTTAGCTTGGTAACATTTAGCTAACTGTCAGTTAGCAAGCTCACAAGCTCATATAGTTTCCCCCCCAACTTCTGTAAGTTTTTACTGAATGAAAAATGTACATTCCTGAGCAAAAAATGCCAAATGGGAATAAACAGCACAGTGAAGCACTTTTAATCCATATTTTAGTTCTCTCTAAATTGTTAAACCTCATCTCTAAGCTAATGAAGTACCTCTCATCACTAAAATATTTAAAATATCAAAAATGGAGGCCATGGAAGTTGGTCTTCTGAAGTCTTCTGTAGATTTTAAGTTAATAAATTCTAATTTAAGGTGTGCAGGGTTTTCCTTTGTAATTTTATAACATGTATGAGAAAAATGTTTGAGAGTCCCAACAGCAACATCTTTTCACAATGCCTTTGCATTTCTTGAGTTACATTAGCTGCTGGCTAGCTTGCTAAAACGTTAGCCTCAGTAGCTTCTGGACGCCGACAGTTTTGGCGTCCCTGTTGCTGTTACCTAGCGACCGTGACGTAACCACAAGCTCACAACCTCCATTTCAAGGCAGCATGACAAGCTCTTTTAGTCCATCTGTCAGTTCTCTCTAAATTCTCAACCCCAAACTAATCCATTACTGTATATAATTTATTTTTAAAAAAACAGCTGGACACTGTAGGATAGTTTTTAGCTAAAGATTTTCAAACAGGAATAAAAAGTGCATTTGCTGGGGATTATTTTTAGCTTCGTGTTATAATGGAGACGAGAACGGAGCAGAGGAATAAGCTGTATCAAGTTTCTGCTTGACGGGAATACTTGTCAGAGGATAAATTTGATTTAGGTCTTTTTTGGTGTTTGTTGACAATAAGAAAAGCATACAGTAGGATGTTGCCAGACCTATAATTTAAGGAAAGTTTAGGCACTCCAGCCCTCTGTGGTGACAACACAGCGAAAATAAACAGACTAGAAACAGACATTTGCCATCTTAGCCTGAGTTTAGTCCAAACCTGTGGAGAGTCTGTAAGACATCATGAATGGCAAAACAATCTGAATCCATAATCTAACTCACTCGGCTACACGTTGTGTTTTTTGAGTAGGGGGTGACACTGACCCACTCTTAGACCCCGTCCCACTGCAGTCCCAACATTTCTTGTGCTTTTGGACATGATCGTTCCTCCCTCCACGTCAGCGTCGTCCTCCTGCGCCTCCTCTCCCTGCGGCCTCCACGCATCATGAGGGTACGGCGTGTACGCCAACATGGCGGTCTCTGATGGGTACTCGCACACCTGCTCCAGCTTGTCCTCGTCGAAACACACCTTTACCTGTAAACATGAGTGAAGACAGGATGAATTTACGATTAATCAGCTCGAGCCAAATATCTTATTTCCTTTTATTTTTGTAGCTCCTGTTGCCTCGTGTGAAGCAAACGTGGTTTCAGAAGATAAAATATTAGCTCAGCAGAGGATACACATCTGAAATCCACTCACAAGAGGATTACGTCTACTGACAGCCTCACATACACCTTCTGGAGATAAAGTTCCTCATCAGAAGAACGTCTGCTGATTCTTGTCCTGTTTATCATGTTTTTATTTTCTGCTCTGTGGAGAGTAAACACTACAGTCGTGTCTACTGTGAACATTTCATTTCA
>JAJHUR010076515.1:0-12729 GCA_027495735.1 Lutjanus campechanus | reverse complement strand
CCCCCCCCCCCCCCCCCCACTGAGTTGGTTCATTGAGACAAACGTACGATGTTAGCAAGAGGGGACTGCTTGTGTGGGAAGCTACAATGATTGGACATATTATACTTACATTTCAATAACATGACTTTGAAAATACCAAATGACTTGATTTAACAAATTTCATTTCTTTAAAATAGGAAGAATTGTAAAATCCACTTCCATGAGGCTGTTCAGTCAGACAGTGACAGATCACAGGCTGAATTTGGCATTTCATCCTTGCGTGCAGCCGTAGTGAAGGTCAAGCTGCACGCAGCCTGCACAATTTGTATTATTTATTATAATGTTGATTAATGTTGAAATGACGTTCATCTGCCTTAAGAATTATTATGAATACTAGTACAGTGATCAGGTTTGGAATCCACAAACATTGGAGTGTCTGTTACCCCCCAATGTTCAACTCCAGTCAGCGGCTATGAACATAAGTGAACTAACTGAGTAATGTCAGTTACACAACATTATCAAGCCAAGTCTATTAACATCAGCGAACATCAACCACCACAATGTAGCAGAGTGTAGCAGTAAAATCCATGAGTGAATTGAACTGAGAGACGGTGTGTTTGATTGCTTATGAATCTAGTTTTGTAAAAGGAATATTGTGTTGTTTATATGCTTATTCTCCTGTTGCCCTCGACAGACGATCACTCAACTGTCTTCCTTACTGTTGCTCCAAAGTTAAGTTTTCACATCTTAGCAGAGAACAAAGTTCCTTACTCTAAAAACTGAGGGAAAACTCAAGACCATAAACACTTCCCTCGTATTTCCACAAACTTGGCTAACTTTTGAAGCTTGTTGAGCGCTGCTATGCCAGGGTAAACCAGAGTAATATAGTAGATGGCGTGGGCGATAAAACTAGGCAAAAAGCTTATACTGCATGTGCCATGCAGTTAATCATCTCTCCTTATGTTTGAGAGTTACATCAGTGCCTGATCTGTAGCTAAATTACATCAAACGACAAGCAGGTTCCGCCCTGCAGTGGCAGATGTATTTGTTAAAATGCTTTTAATTTAATTGGTGGGGCACCTGATTACGACAGCATGAATAGTTTGTTTACCCAAACTAAGAATGAGACTGCACATTAATCACTATCACCTGCTGGTTTATGTCTGCTTTCTAAAACTGTTTCAGAAAAGGAGCAGATTACAACCCTCAAAAAACAAACTGGCCGGCATGACATTGTTTAGAATGAAAGAACATGTTTAAAGAAAAACTAGTTTTACAACATGTTATAAAAGTTGTAAAACTGTAAACTGTAAAACTGTAAAGATTACCCATTACTAAAGCAATACTATAGGTAAGCTTTAATATAGTTACATCAATAACTAGAATTAGTGCCTTGTGGTTGTATGCCTCCGCCAACCAGACAGGTTCCAGTTTACATCCATTTCTGTATAATATATGTAGTGAAGACTTTGTAGGAATTTCATAAAAAAGTATGATATTATATTGACATTTGTTAACCTGACAAGCCAAGTGGTTTGTTACACAGAACCATGTGGGAAGCCATCCATGGAAAACGTCGTGTTGTCGCTCGGCTGCATCCGAGCGCCTTGTCACTGCGCAGATACTCGGATACCCCCCCCCACTCGCACCTTGGGCTCACTGCAGCGCACTGGTTGGCCGTGTCTTCAGTCGGAGCGATGGCGTTGTGTGTTGTTCTGCTGTTTAACTGCACTGACTGTTTGCACTAAAGCCTACCTGCCTTGTTGCATAAAACTTATTTCTATAGCATTTAACGGTAGAAGATTCATAATAGCCTATGGTTCGTTTTTGGAATAATGCGCTGCTTTTGGGCTATAATTGCACTGCTGCTGACCACCACCTCGTTCTGGGTTAAAAAATGTATTAAGCCAATATTTTATTGTTTATTTAGGTCAAAATGTTAATGCTTCCTTTATTGAAGTGTGCGCTGCCCTTATAAGAAAAATGTTTAGCCTATTAACGGGACAATTTAATTCCGTGGCATTCCTTTTTTTTTTTTTTTTCCCTCTTTGAATCGCGAGTGATTTGAGGAAGGATCTATGAGGAAAATATCACACTGTATGGACAACTGTTTCAGCTGTTTTATTAAAATAAAAAGTGTGTTATTAAATCTAATCAACTAATCAATTCCATCATATCATTCTTAATATATCACATTAATGAGAATGGAGTGAACGGACGGATGGACAACCCAAAACCATAATGCCTGCAGTCACAGCTGTCACCGTCATGGAGGCATAAAAATGGACCAATGGCATTATTTCATCTGGAGATAAAAAGTGAAAGTGATGACACCAATAATGTCCCTAATAATCCTTCAATGCAAAGAAAATTGTGCGCATACAACTGCTCTAAATGTTGTGGGTCAGCATTGAGGTTGTAAGGGGTTCTGTAAACCAGTGTTTCACCAACTTTGTACATAAATGAAAGTTCCTTACCATTTTACTGCCATTTCACCTTATATTACAATGATGCATGTTATTTAAAACATGTTAAATATTTTATGAATGAGAAATAAATGCATTAAGGCTGAGTTAACATGTACATCTTGTGTTTATTTCACTAACTGTACAACTGTACCCTTTTTGTTTTTAATACCATTGCATTCATTAATGCCCTTGTCTGGGGGTAGGAGGAACTGGTTATAGAGGATTAATTTCTTCTTTCCTTCATTTTCATTTTTTATCTTTGACATTTCAATCTGTGTATTCGTCTGTAGACTGTCCTGTGTTTGGACAAAAAGTCAATAAACATAATGCTGAAAAAAAAAAAGTGTTGAAAGGCCCTTGATGCAGCATGAAAACCACAACACTTTAGTGACATGGCAATTGTTCAAACTTTCAGACTCCGCCCTCAAAGTTATTGTGTTAGAGCTTAAATCGTGCCTGAAAAGTTGAGCCTGAAAAGGCCCTTGCCCAACAAAATTCTGTCCAAACCTGGCCTGAACCCGTCCCTCATTAGCGTATTTCAGACCAGCCAATTACATAATAATAATGATATCAGACAGTTACTGCCTGAAATCAAAAGTAATTCAGTTCTAGACATTCCTGATTAGGTAGAGTTCCATTCCATAACACCACTCCCCTTTCCTGCAGGTCGACCCCAATATGACAATGTACTGCTCAAGACTGCCCATAATGACTAGCACTCGTACAGCTGCTTATCTTTAGAGATTCAGTACTTGGTTTCTTTGCTAAATGAACAATGATAAGCAGCTGGGCTGGTTTTTCAGTATCCCCCGGCAGCCTTTTGTTAAATTTGACCACAGGGATGATAGAGCTCTCCTTAAAAACTCCCCCCACAGCAGAGGAAGGCCCCATTTCTACCAGCAGCAGTTCAGCCTTTCTACTTTACCCTAACATGGTGAGTCATGTCACTATGAGTTAGTAACTTCCACCTCATTCACAGCTGCTGCCTGTGCTTTCAGCTGATTTGTGAGTTTTCCTCCATTTAGAGTTCTCACATTTCAGTTTATCAAATCACTCTCATAGAATTAATATACTTTAAATGCTGACTGCTCCACTAGCAAGCTGAGTCACTTAGTATCATCCTAGGAAATCAGTGATTTCACTAAATGACTGCTATTTCTCTGTATTTTTCACCTCTGTCTTTTGTTTTCTTCATCCACAAGCTAGGACACTGCCAGTGCAAAGCAAATAGTATTCCTAGCTCATGACAACTGGTAAAAGTCATCAATTTAATTTAATCCGATTTGCAGTGGTACAGAAAAGGTTGGCCTTTTTGTCTTTCCAATATGTTCTTAGTACTGGAACACAGACTATGCAGGAGTTGTCAACTCCTGCATAGTCTTAGTCATCTTAGTGTATCAGTGCCCTTACTTTTTGAAAGTGTATTTTCTACCTTCAGGCAGCCATTGGTTTGATACTCGATAAAAAAAACTTTTTATGATCATGAATCATAATGTTACCGTACACTTCTGTGGTGCGTGATTTTTTATTCGAAGTCCGATTTGTGTACTTTTAAATACTTAATTACTTCATACTGATTGATCATAACAGTGAGGGAGGAGAGACGAGCTGTAGAGAGGAGGGAGGGGAAGCAAGTGTGTGAAGTGCCAACCGCTAAAAAAAAACTTTACTGATGATGAATCCTGATGTTACTGTACAGTTCTGTGGTTTAAACACTACAGATCAAAATATCTGTCACTGCAAGTCCAAACTGACAGACACTCATCTCCTCCACAAAACGTCTGTCACTGCGCTGCATTATTGTAAGTCATGATGAAGAGTCCAAACACTGTCTCTCCTCTTCATCTCCTCCATGTGTGTCGGTGTGCAGTTTGCTGTCTGCTGTGGTCTAAAACATGCTCACTCATCAGAGTGGCACTGATGTAAACTGTCAGAGTGACAATGATGTAAATGATCCTGCTGCCTTAATACAAAAATATGAATATCGCGCATCGTTTCATCATTATATAGACTGAATGTAAATAATCTAAATATTAATAGCGACCTTTCTCTAAAGTACTGCTGGTTCTGTGGTGTTTAAATTTTGAAACTGAAGCCTGCAGTTCCATAGAAGCTTCAACTGACTTTTCTATTGAAGCTTTTGTGCGTTTTGGCCTTAATGTTAAACTGAGCAGGTCAATACACTCATCTGTGCCTGATGGACTTGGGTTTGTCATGTTATTATTGAAGCATATTTTTTATGCCACATGCAGTGCCTTTGAGGGTTTCTGGACAATATTTGTCATGGTCTTTGATTGATGTATTTTATTTAATAAAGTTACATTTGAGTTACATTTTAAACACTTGAAAAAATACCCCTTTAAGGTACATTTTGAACCAATAAAAACTGTGCGATTAATTTGCGATTAACTACAGACAGTCATGCAATTACATTTCATATGTGAAACACATTCACACATGAAAACATTCATTTAAGTTGTTCAATTTCCATAAGCACATAAAATATTCATCAATAACCATGTTCAATATTGGTAAATATATATTCATTTCACCCCATCGGTCACAATAGTGACCGTAAAAAATATTTTGATTTATAAGGCTCTAAAAATGTTACTAAGTGATTTTTCAATGCATTTTCAGTAAATATTGAAATAATACAATGTTTGGATGAAATGTGTGCAGTGTCACATGTTTTGGGTAAATTGTCACATGACCAGAGCTGTTTATTTCCTGGTTGCACCTTGAGAAGTGGATGGCTGCCTCAAAGCTCCCAAAGAACAGGATAATAAATTATGTTAAAATAAACATAGGACAAAGATTTTTGGTACACATGATCTTTATGGTGTCTAGTAATGATATATGCATTTGCAATTACTCAAATTTGTTTGGTGTGTTTGCAGAATGAGTAAACATGTTAATGGTCACAATAGTGACCGGTGGGATAGCACGTTGTACCTAGATGTACACATACAGTGCTTAACAAATTTATTAGACCACCCCCCAATGTAAGGTTTATGCCACAGCTGCCCTAAATTAACAGCATTGGTAATTACCAGAATCATTTTTTATGTTTCTATAATGGTTAATACACCAGCATGTAGAAGCTCTTTAACCGAAATTATATTTTTAATGCTAAAATATAATTATTATTGTTATCCATGAATTTTCAAATGTACCGTTTTACAAAAAAACAGAAAAAATAGTAAACGCACATTATTATTTCTTGATTAAGATGTGAGCCTAGTGAGTCAGCTCAAATTTGGGTATAAAAAGGTGAATTCAGTTTGAAATTCCTCATCCCTGTTCAAAATGGTAAAACATTGAGAGCTCACTGAAAATGAAAGAGTCCACATTAAAGCACTTCATGATGCTGGATGGTCTCTGAGACAAACAGGGAAAGACTTAAAGTCTTCTCACAGTGTGGTCAAGTATACTTTGGAGTCAACTGTCGAGACTGGTACTTACAAAATGTGCCAAGGAAGAGGCAGGAAACGAAAGATTTTAAGTACTAGAGACAGAAGGAAGACCACTGCTGATCTTC
Source organism: Lutjanus campechanus (assembly GCA_027495735.1). NCBI lineage: Eukaryota > Metazoa > Chordata > Actinopteri > Lutjaniformes > Lutjanidae > Lutjanus > Lutjanus campechanus. The sequence continues at coordinate 6,741 of JAJHUR010076515.1, read as the reverse complement.
AGGCAAAGATAAATGCTTCTGGATCAGAGTCTGAGAAAGTCTCCAGAATGACCATAAGCAGACGACTGACGGAACAAGTCTTAAAGAGAAGACTAGCTGCTAAGAAGCCACTATCGAGGCCTGCAAACATCCAGAAACGCCTCAGATTTGCCAGGGAGCACAAACACTGGACTGTTGATGACTGGAAGAAGGTACTCTGGACGGACGAGTCCAAGTTTGAACTCTTCTGTCAGCATTGTCGTGTTTATGTCCACAGAAAAGCTGGAGAACGTTTTGATGCCAGATGCATTACACCCACAGTGAAACACGGTGGAGATTCCATTATAGTACGGGGTTCCATTTGTGGAAACAGCGTGGGCAAATTAGTGAAAATTGACGGTATCATGAACAAGAACGTCTACCACAACATCTTAGTGCATCATGGAATCCCTTCTGGACTGAATCTGATTGGTCGTGGGTTCATATACCAACAAGACAATGACCCCAAGCAGACTTCAAAGCTGTGCAGAGACTATTTGACCAAAAAGGTATCTGGAGTCCTGGAATTGATGGACTGACCAAGTCAAAGTCCGGATTTGAATCCTATTGAACAAATTTGGTTCAAAGATTGATCGCACAAAAGTTTCATCTAAAGCAAGTCTGTGGGAACAGCTAGAAAATATTTGGAACTCAATAACAAAAGAGGCTGTCGAAAAGTCCATAAAAACAATGCCAGCAAGAATGCAGCTGTTACCAAGGCCCAAGGAGGCCATACAAAATATGCAGTTTTTTCGTTATTATGTGTGAAAAAGGACTATTTATTTGTTTGAGTTTGTTATTTGCCAAATAAATAACAATAACAATTTTAGTTTTAAACAAGTTTTTTGAAAGAATTCTAAAATATTTATGTTTTCTCATTTTTATGACAGGTGGTCTAATAAATTTGTTAAGCATTGTACTTCTATACATGCAAAATTCTTGTGGTACCTAACTTTCTACTTTTTTTCTTTCTTTTAGATTCACTTTGAGTGAAGTTCTTGATATGTTGGATTTGTTCTGAAGCCTACTTCTTTATACCTGCTTCTAATCTACCTTGGCACAGAATATATTTTATTTTGTTTAGTTAGGCCTCTACTTGAATGTGTATTCTACAGGGGACATCGTTCCTAAATATTTCATGTTCAATGTGAATGAATCACATGACTGGAATGTACATTTTCTAGTGAATGTTGCACTAAAATGTTATAATGACAACATTACAATTAATATAGCACTAAAGTACAATTTAAAGCATTAAAGCACTTTCAGCACCTTTAATTGAGAATACAACACATTATCCCACCGGTCACAATTGTGACCGGTCATAAAACACACTTTTTCATCTACTTTCCCACAATTTAAAAAAAAAAATTCTTGATTATTTCAAAGGGTTACCAATGACACATGATTTGGATATTTTCATGTCTGGGAAAAAATTGGGATTAAATGGGTTAAGGGGATAGTTCACCCAAAACTGAAAATTTAGTCATTATCTTCTCACCCTCATGCCGATTTAAGGTTAGGTTTAGTTTTTCAGTCCACAAAACACTGCACACAAAAAACAACAACATAGAATGCATCCATACTGCTCATCTGGTGTAATCCAAGTCTCCTAAAGCCCCGACATCCCCTTCATTTGCATATGCGCACTGTCACACCACACACACCCAGTTTAGACAGTGTGTACGTGCATGTGAACATGGCTCCAAGCTAAAGATTCAGACTAAAACCATGGTGTAAATGATGTCTTTCAAGTCAACTTGACATGTTGGGGCTTTAAGAAACTTGGATTACACCAGATGAGCAATATGGAGGCATTTTGTGTTTTTTTTTAGTTGTCTTTTTATGTTTGAAAATGGTCACGTCTCATCTGTTTGGGAGATTCTGCAACACTGTTTTCCTGTGAAACTCCAGCAGTGTTTTGTGGACTAAAAAACTGAACCTTACCTTCAGTCAGCACGAGTGTAAGTAGATAATGACTGAATTTTCATTTTTCGGGTGAACAACCCCTTTAAGGGATGTTTTCCAATATTGAAAAACATCCCTTAATATTGTGATAGTGGTTTTGACCATATTGTCCCAGCCCTTAGACTGGTCTGGCCCTAGACTGGCCCTGGTCTCAAACACGGATAAATACTGGTATGTCTTATTAAGACAAATGGATGCACAAAAGGATGGACACATTTACTTATGTATGAATATCACATAAGCTACCACTAAAGACAAGGGCTTCATTTGACTCCTCTTAGAAGAGGAACCTCATTGTACTTTTTTCTTTTAAAGCTCAGACTCCTTCACCCCACCTCCTGTGCCCCTTTCACTTCATACCAAATGGTAAGTTCTCAGAGCCAGAGCTGAAAACAGGAAATCTCCAGCACTCTCATCCCCCGCAGGGGGAGTAAATGAATTAGCATGACTGACAAAGAGGCGAGATCACCTCGAGCTATGCATTCAATTAACATGACAACAACACAGTGTCCCTTTGAGTCAGACACAAGCACCTTTTTTTATGAAGACTCAGAGCTGCAAGGAACACATGTCAACAAGCTGAAAGAGGACAAAGAGCTTAAGTGAATTCAGAAAGTTAGAGGGGGGAGGACCCTCCCACCCCCACCACCCCACACCTTTTTCCTTATAACCATTAAAAAACATTTTCAGTATTCAAGTGAAACACATCCTTTTAGCGATAGAATTCAACAGTCTGTTCTTATATAAATGTCCAATCGTTTTTAACTGTTAATTAAGGAGGTGCCATTTTTGAGAGTTGAGATGGTTAGAGAATTTTACGAGGTTTTAAGGGATGCCATGAGTGAAAAGCAATAATGCGCCTTCTCCTTTTCTGCGGATAATATGTGAAATGTCAATCTTCAGGCAAGATAATGGATCGGATATAACTCTGATAACGTTTTACTGTAACCCCTGCAAGAAAAGACCAAGAGAAAAAGATCCATCTATTGTGCAAGAAAGCGCAGCAATGACAAGCTCTTTTCCAAGTTTCACAGAAAAATGTGATGGAAAACTTGCAGTAAGCGGATCATTTATCAGTTGTCTGGGCTACTTGTTGTGCAGGGCATCACTTCTCTGTTTAATCTGGCAGTTTAGAAGTTTGCAGTATGAAAGAAAGAGACTTACCGTAACATCTCAAATTTGAAAACAGGAAAAGCATCCAAAGCAAACTCCTCTGGGACACGGCCATAGCGTCAATTCACACTCACAGCAGTTAAGTGTGCAGGAAAATACCAAAAAAAATACGGGCTAAAATAATTTCATCCAGTTTCAGGAACTGCCGTTCTTCTGTTGGATCTCTTTCTTGTTTTCCAACTCAGCAGCAGGGCCCGGGAAGAGAGCGCACTTTCCAGGTGGCGGAAGACTCAAACAAGAAGGTGCCAGAGGACAGATGCCGGATCACAGACGGACATAAAGCCGCGTTCATCCCGTGTGCAGTCCGCTACAGACGTCGAGAGCCTCTGCTCCTTCACAGCTCTTCTGTCCTCGAGCCTGGAAAACTTTAGCGCACGCACGCGCGTACTGGCACGCACATTCAGATGTGCTGGGACGTGTTTATAAAGAGCGCCATCTAGAGACAGAACCGAGGAAGCCTCACTGTCTGTGGTACGCATTACGATGCCAATTGGTAAAAAGTTGCTTTTTTCATTGTTTAAAATTTTAATTCTGCCTAAATGCGTTTATTTAGTCTCACTTATAAGTAGGCTCAAATATCCTGTAGCTACTATAAAAACAAAAAGTTGAGAAAACTCAAAATTTCAAGGCAACTTACTGACTAATAGTTTTGAATTTTGAGCCCAGCTGAAAGTCTTTAGTTAAAAAAAAAGTTTTACCAGTTTCGTTGAGATAACTTACTTTTTTTTATTTAGGTAATTGTTGTTAAAGTGAAAGTGAATAATGGTTAACATGCTTCAATTAAAATGTTTAGAGCAATTAATTATTATTATTATTATTTATTTTTTTGAGTTTCTAAACTTCAAAGTATTAAGTTCAAGTAAATTATCTCAACTAAAGATCTATAGGTCATGTGATGGCCGTGCTCACAGCCACACAAAAGGTTGAAGCATTCACACACTCACAGATGCCATTACCACATGTTCAGTTACTTTGATTTGCAGTGACTTAAATTACATACAACACAGTTTGTTTTGTTAAAATTGGTTTATTAGCACTTTGAAGAGACACTGTTTTATGGATGGAGTGCACACATTTAGTTTACATTGTTTGTCATTTTGCTATTTGTTTGTATCAATTCATCTCTCTTTTCTTTGAGTTACCTGGCTGCTACCATATATACAGTCTATGGCTGCTACATGATATTTCCTGGTTGGAGACAGACAAAAGATGGGGCTGAGGGCGGAGCATGGCTTTATGCTGAAGGCCCTCTCACAGACCAGATCAAGAGCTCTGACATCATGGGGGGGATTGGGGTTTCTTTGTGTTAGTTTTAGTTGTTGTCTATATAGTTTTCCCCCTGTGTGTTAAATTTGGTCTGATCAGCCAGTATATATGTTGCCCCAGTGTCTCATTCTGTTAGGTCTGTTGGTTGAGGTAATGTCTAGTTTTTGTTAGCCTTATTTTTCAGTAGACTTATATTTTGTTGACCTCTTTTAAGGGCCTCTGATTTCATTACCTCCAGTTATTTGTTTTGTAATTTTTTTTTTTGAAAATAAATCCTTTTTTTTTAAACTTTGAACCTGTGTTTTTGTGCATTGACTGCTTGGTCCACGACAGGTCAGCAAAACTTAAAAAAAAATATTTGAAAACTTTTGTTTGATTCAAGACTTAAAAAAACATTACAGTAAGCTGCCTTGAAATTTTGAGTTCTATCACTTTTTTTAAAGATTTCTTTTTTGCTGAGAGGAAATAAAAACAATGAGATGACCTGTTAATTCAGCCTAAATGCATTTATTTCTCATTATCATGTATTTACTGTGTGTATATTTGCATGCATCAAGACAATAAAAGGTGATGAGTAAATGGCAGTAAAAATGTCAGGAACATTCATTTATGCATAAATTAACTCTTCCCAAGATTTATTCACAAGGCCTGTTGTGAATTGGGTCGCAATCATTTGTCCTAAAGGCAACAACTGCACCATACAGGCTTTACAGTTTACCTACTACAAAACAAAACACTGGCCAAACTCAGCATTATTGCTCCTCCTCTGTAACTGTTCCATTATATTGTCCTTAAATATTATTTCTGAACACGAAGACCTTGGACAATGTTTTCTTTGTTGTTAGACTAAATAACCTAAATTTGGTTCAACATAAACCATTACAATATAAAGATAGTGGGATCTGCTGATGGTTTTATTTTTATTTGAAAATAAAACTATTGGAGAATTCTGTCAGCAGCTTTGTTTTTGTCTTTGTATTTAATTTTACTATTGATTTAAGGCCAATCAGGATCCTAATAGTCTCCAATCAGACTTGAAACTCACCGAGCAGAAATGTTGTTTGTGTCTGCCATCAGATCAAACATTTGAGTTGGCATATAAAACACTTTTTTTAAGTTTACTATTTTTTCAAGGATGTGGGATACAGTCATACCCTCAACAAGGTAGCAAATATTATATCAAAACTACCGTAATAAAAGTGACTAAATACACTCATTTATATACTATCCAAACCCCTCTATGTAGCTCTCCCATTTGGCCCACAGTGTGCGTCCCATTCTAAGATTTCCTCTGATTTTATGTGTTAACTGCTCCATTTCTTTTACTTGTTCCACTAGGCCCCTCCATTTCTCTACACTTGGGCTGAGTTTCTGGAGCCAGTTTTTTGTTAAGATCAGTATTCTAATAAGGTATTTATCTTCAAATCCAACCACCCCCTTTGTCAATTTTCCTAACAGAATGAACTCCTGACTAATTTTTGGTCAATTTTTAACGTTTTTAAATGTTTTTAATTTCCACACAAACTTATTTCCAGTATTTCAAGTATTTAAAACCGGACAAGACAAAAAGATGTGAGATCTGCATGGTTTTCTCCACAGTCTCTACAAAAATTTGATGTTACTGATTGTTGGAGTTTGGCTTGTTGAATAGGTGTTACAAAATACCTAACCTGGAATTTCCACGTAAATTCTCGCCAGAACTGAGAAGGTGTTGGCTTGTGAAATGATAGACTCATATTCTCCCACTCAGTATTAGATAGTGTTGGTCAAGTTCTTCTTGCCATCTTATTAGGGGCCAGGCAGCCTAAGCAGCCAGGACCCTATTGTTATCCTGCAAATTCTTGTTTCTTGTTTCTTCTTCTTCCGAGGAAATCCTACTTCCCATGCGCGAAAAATGACCAAACTTTTCACAAAGGTCCAGTCCCATGCCAGATTGCCTCAGCTGCAAAAACAGGCCAGTAGTCCCGATGGTGGTGCAACTTTCACCAAAATGTAGCCCCAATACTGAAGAAACTTTTGTACATTTAAACCTGTTGCAAATTATGAAGTCCGTCACTGTTTTTTTCAAAAACTGTAAAACTTATTAAACCTATCTCCTCCCACAATTTTTGCTCAATTGACACCAAACTTGCTACAGAGCATCTTCAGACTGTCCTACACAAACCATCCACACAGATTTTTGATTTATGGAAAATTGAGCCTACAGTGCATCAAAAAGTTTGACTGTAAACAGTATTGTAAACATATACTTGCAAATTCTTGCTGAATACATTTTCAATGTTCATGAAAAAATGACAAAATTTTGGGGTCATGGTA
>JAJHUR010076510.1:0-11573 GCA_027495735.1 Lutjanus campechanus | reverse complement strand
TGTGGTGCCCCTGTGCTGCTCACAATAGTGTCTGACACGATGTTCTGTAGCCTCACATACTGTGGGCGGCCTGTGAGGTAGTTGGTAATCCAGGCCACTAGTGGAGCATCCACCTGCATGTCCAGTAGCTTATTCCTGAGCAGGGCAGGTCGAATGGTGTTAAAAACACTGGAAAAGTCAAAGAACATGACTCTCACAGTGCTGCCTGCCTCCTCCAGGTGAGTATAAGCCCTGTGCAGCAGAAAGATGATGACATCTTTCACTCCAGTATGGGGCAGGTAAGAAAACTGCAGGGGGTCCAATGATGACAGAGGGGTTTGAGGTGAGTGTGCAGGGGGAGAGGAGTCATGAGAGGAGCTGGGGGGAGGGTGGGCAGAGGCCACATCATCAAACCTGTTAAAGAACAAGTTTAACTCATTGGCCTCCTGTAGGTCTCCTTCCATCCCCTGGCCACTCTTTTTATCATGGCCAGTGATGGTTCTCAGACCACTCGACACCTCCCTCATGTTGTTTTGTTGGAGTTTGCTCTCCAACTTCCTCCTGTAAGACTCCTTGCCCTCTGCGATCTTCTCCCTCAGCTCGATCTGCACCTTCTTCATTTCCTCCTTGTCACCACTCCTGAATGCCACCTTTTTCCTGTTCAGTATTGCCTTTATGTCCTTTGTCACCCGTGGTTTATTATTGGGGAAGCAGCGTATAGTTTTTGTTATATAATATGTGAGAAATAAGGCCCAATGCCACCTGAAGCCATCGAGTCCTGCTGGATTCAGGCACAGAGCTCAAGCTCTTGTTTGGACAAGATACTAAACTGATATCAAAATTTTTGTTGTTGGACATGATTTAGAAGAATGTTTTTCACTCCATTGTTACTTGTTTTACACACACGTAGGCCCGTATACACACAGGCACATGCAATTTGTGGAAGAGGTGGTAGAGAGATGGATGCTGCCCAGAAACAGACACCCCGAGCAGCTGGTTTGGTGCCTTGCTCAAGTGCACTTCAACAGTGCCCAAGAGGTGACCTGGCACCTCTCCAGCTACTTGTTACTTACATTTTGATCCAAAACATATGCACTTGAACTGGCGACCTTCCGGTCCTCAAGCCAAGTCTTTCTGGTCCTTTTGATCTTTGTCAATATATTCTAGCACTATTTAGTTCAGGGGTGTCGTGGAGGGTAAACCCAAGTAAACTTATTTTACCCACCTCTGAGAAATGAGGCTGAGAGTTTACTCACCTATTTTAACTCAACTGTATCAATCAATGTGTTTCTGTATTATCCACTACACTCCCGATTTAGTTATGTTTTCGAGTATAAAGTTATGATGGCCGGTTGAGAATTCATCTACAGTCAAATAGTTTAGGAGTCAAGGAGCCAAAAATCTTAAGTACATCTTCAGAAATTGATGATCACAAAACTATAAAAAAAATCATGTCTTTGAAGTTACAGTGAGGCATGATGTCTCCTGTGGATTTAACCTGGGAATTAAGGCAAAGATGAGGTTGTTAAACAACTTTTTTAGTTACAGTTTTGTTAGTTTATCCAGAAAGTGACCAGAAGACCCAAAGAGAGCTAACAAGAACACGCATCAGGCACACAACACTCTGAGTGATGCAGGACATTAAGACACTCAGGATAGACACCATTTTTTAAGGGAGTCTCCACGAATGCAGGTGACCACTGCCTGTTGATGCGAACGCACACAGTCAACCACACACACTTCTCTGCTATTGGTTGAGCCTGCAACTTTGCTGTTCAAAGTTCACAAGAGTTAAACTCCCTTAAACTTCCTGTACAATGTATTCCCACAGTTCATGCTCATTCATTGTCTACAGGAAGCGACTAAGCCTGGAGATATACTTGCTTTAAATTTTGTGTTTGCATAGACATCCACCCATTACGGCTGCCTTGCATATCCTGCATCCATTTGGACCACGATCAAAAAGCAAGTATATCTCTGACTTAATTCGCTGCACAAAACATGCTGGGATACCTGGTAATGTGGACCAAAACTGGTGGTGCAACGAGAGGGTGTGAAAAAATTAAAAAATTAAAATGGCGCTTAAAGATTGTGTTATAAACCACTCAGCCAAAACTGAATGATTAAAAAAATCCCCAAGTATATAAAATTAGGTCTCAAAATCATGAAAAAGTCATCGGTTTTCTCTGCTCTGAAATGCTAGAGTCGTGTCCTCTCCGCTGTCTCAGTGTTAAACACCACTACATCAAGAAAACAACCTGAAACATGGATGCTCCATCCAGCAGCTTCACTGGAGATGTCCAGACATGTTTGAGCCACCAGGGCCAGAGGACGGTGACAGGATGGTATTTTTTTCCTTCTGTGTCAGGTTGTTGGAACCGAAGTGAGCTGAAGTGAACTGCTGGGCTGATTTGCGATCAAGGTATGTTTGTAGCTGACTGGTAGGGAGGTGGAGGGGAGGGGGAGGCGGTGTTGTTCGTGGGGGTTGGGGGACCACAAGTAACTAAGTCACGTCTCTAGTCCGCCCAAAAAATCCTGAACACAGAAATCATTAACAATTCTAACTCCACAATTCAGTGTTTCATAGTTCTGTGTTTTCACTGGTTTCCAGCAGCTATGTTCTAACATGTATAATGTGTTTACACAGACCTAACCCTAACTTGGAAGAAGCTCGGACTCTGCCAGCACTAGTCAGCCTCAGGACTGTACAGGGACTTCCAGGCAACAAGCGAATCATTTTACTGATAAAATGAAACACTTTCCTGCCTGCGGCTCTGCTCTCCTAGGCTCATTGTTTTATAAAGACTTAACTGTCAGCCATCTATTACCATTTTGAACAGGCACACCAAAGATATACTGTACAGTTCTACCTGCACTGCTCATATTGGTTTCCTGATGAGAAGAAACAACTACAGATGCAACGATTATTCAATTATTGACAATTAAATTAATCGCCAACGATTCTGATAATCCATTAATTGGTCTGAGTAAATTTTATAAAGAAAAAAGTCTTAAATGTGAATATTTTCTGGTTTCTTTACTCCTCTCTGACAGTAAACTGAATATCTTTGGGCTGAGGACGTCATCTTGGACTTTTCTGACACTTTATGGACCAAACAACAAATCGATTAGTGGAAAAATGATTGCAAGATTGATCACTAGTTGAACAATAGGTCCGAACATATGAAAACAGGTGTAGCGCACGTACGTATGTATTTTGATTTGGGTCACGATGGTTTGTCATTTTTAAAAAGTGTGTCCTCAGAAAAAAAGAGTGAAATATACTGTGTACAATAAGAATATAGGCTGATACTCAAGTACAATACTTGATAAGTTCAGTCCTCAAGCGCACTGTATTTCAGAGGCAAATATTGTACTTTTTACTCCACTTCTTTTATTTGACAGCTATAGTAACTATAGTAAATTTTACTCATCCTAGAAGTTATTACTGTTATAGATTATACTGCCTGACAGTATATAATGTAGGTAAAAAGCTCTATTTTGCAACATTGCCAACTGCAACATTAGCACATCAGTAACAATAATCTGATGGTGAAATATATTAAGCAATTTGTCGTTCTGGAAACGGCTGTTCTGCCGTGCTTTCACCTTTGAAAACAGGAAAATTTTCCTTTATGAGTACTTTTTGAAGCGAAGCATGTGGACTTTTTCTTCAGGACTGACCTCTGAGAGCAACCTGCAGTGAAGAGGTCAGAGGGTCAGGGCTCACAGTCCGGACTCCTTCACATCATCCCCGTGACTTAAAACAATGCAGCGCTTGTGAAAATAAAAGGTTGCTGAGGCACAAAACTGGAACAATAAGTTTTTTTTCAAATTTTCAAATGACATATGGTGCTTTTGGTTCCTTAAAACCATATGTGGTTTTAGCCCTGTGTATGTACACAGCGTAAAATGAGGAAGCAGCAGAGCAGATAATGGTGATGGATGATTCGTTTTTGTAACCAGTGCGCAGGTTGCTCACAGCATGACTTTCCTCAGGGTGTGTCTGGGATAGTTCAGCTGGGGGCCTGTGAACACCTACCGCTGAGTGTAGATTTCCAAGTAACACCTGAGTTTTCACTGGAAAGACACACATGCTGATGTGGAGGCAGAGTGATGAGGGTGGTGTGATTACAGAAGACGAAAAGAATGGTTCTAATGAGAACCTGCTGCTGTAGAGGAATGTCCGAATGAAAACACTGTTGCTTTTAACACATGTTATTAAAAGTACTTAAGGTAATGCTCAGATCCATTCTAAGTAAAATAAGACAGCAAAGTGTGATTCCATCACACACAACATTCACAAGAATAGCTTCATGGACACCAGGACTTGTGTAGCAACAAAAACAAAAGTGAATCATTGTGCACCAGAAGGGTTGTGTCAGTGTTTCTCAGAAGTTCATCATCATCACTTAATCGCTTAAGCAATCAGGGAAAGAAATAAAACCGACCATCTGCCATATTCAGGATGAGTGTTGTGTGTGGCTGCTGACAGGTTCAAACGTTCAGGTCACCTGCCAAAGAAAAACAGATCAGTACCACATTACAACCTGAAAAATGTATTGTTATATCAGGATGTTTTTCATGTTATAACAAGATATTTTGACTTTATACAACATATAAACTTACATCATTATAAAAAGAAACATTTCTTGTTATAACAATATATAATTCATCTTGTTCTAATGTGAAATGTTTCATAAGTTACAGTTTTATGATGTGTGGAAAGACTACTGAAAATCTGTAATCATGTACAAGTACTGTTACAATTCTAAAATATTACTCAATTACAAGTAAAAGTACTGCTGTTAGAAATTAAGTAAAAGTACAAAGTATTTGTCGCAAAAACTACTCAGAGTATTTTAACCGCTGATGTCACAGTCACGTCTCCCCTGCAGGTAGGGCTGCACATTTTGTGCGTTTTCCTGAACCAATAGTTGAAAACACAATCAATTATTCATTAATAATTTATAACATACAAAACATGCTTTTTCCTCATTTTCTCAACCTCATTTTCTTTTTCTTCTGTTTTTGTTTATCAGATTTGTAAATTTAATTGTCTTTATTCAACAAATGGCTCTGCCAGACAAAATAATGTCAAATAAGGTGCAGTTGCAGCCATGACTATTGATTAAATATCCATGAATACATTTGTAATTGGTTTCTTAATGGCAATTAATTGATTAATGATTGATCATTAACATCCTTACTCTAAATGTGTTCTGCCACAGTGTTTTGTTTTTCAGTTGCATGTCATTGTTTTCATTGGCCTGTTTGTGATCAGATCACCTGATTGGCTAATAAAATGCTGATGAAAGGTTTGGATATTAATTCAAATTGTACTCAGTACTCAACTATGATTTTAAAAGTAACTAAGTAGATTACAGCTTGGAATACATACTTAAGTACGAGTAGAAGTACTGACTTGAAAATCTACTCATAAAAGTACAAGTACCCCCAAATACTACTTACCGTAATTACAGTAATTTGAGTATTTGTAATTAGTTGCTTCCACCCCTACTCATCCTACAGTAAATGATTTATCTTTAATCTCTGTCCTTTTCCCTGCAGACAGACCAGAAACAAACCCTGACAGAAAATTACAATTGTTCATGCAAAAGGAAATACACTAATGCAAATATACTGACCTTCCAGGAAACATAACTGATCTTTTACTCATATACAGTGCACTTACAATACGTGTGTTTGCATGAGTATAGCAATTAAGTTCAACTTATTATTTGTCCCAGGGGATAAGTTGTGTTGCAGCAAGCATCAACGTAACTCAAACTTCATAAAGCTATGTGTGTTACCCTGCCTGTGTTAGGAATTTGGACTGACAGGAGCGTATGACAGCTCTTACAGGACAACCTACCACTCTGCCATTCTTGCTTTTCTTTTGCTAACTGATGACGTGAGTAAGAGAGTGTAACAGCAGAGAAGAATGCCTAAACTAACATGAGAAAATCCAATGATGATGAAAGACGTTGAGGAACACCTCAGGCTACATTCTGTACGTGAGTGTTATGTGAGTTCTTCTTCCTCAGACACAGGACTGGGCGTCATTAATAAAATTATGACACCTGTAATAATACCAGTATCCTTCTTTCCGCATTTTATGCATTTATGTTTGTCTGATGCCACAGATTGCATTAAATCAAAGAAGCTTGTGTCAGAGCAGATCTCTGAAACATTGGTTGGAGGTATCATCTGGCTGAAGAGGTTTTGATACTACTTGGTACTGGGTTATTTCAATCAATACCTTAAACCCTCCTCAGCCATAACACACACTCAAATGACTCAAATATTACTTAGCTAACACTTTATATTAAGCTGCTTGTAATAAGTGTTAGTTAATTGGTAATAAGGTCCTTATAAGATGCTTATTAACATTAATATGTGTTAATAACTACAACTATATAAGTATAATTATAGTGTAATAATTACTATTATTTTCAGGCTGTTTGCTTCCTGCTGAGTTGGTCTTGGGGCTACATGGTCTCCCTTGGTAGCTCACCTTGTAGTGTGTGTCCCACATTCTGAGTCATTATAATTCAGTGTCCTGGGATCTAATCCATCTTAGAACAGTACAGTACCCCCAAACTGCACAATTAACTGTTAATAAGTGCATAATAAAGGAATAATTAACCTTAAAAAGCATTGTTCACAAGTTTCATCCAAGTGTGTATAATAAATAATAGTAAGTATGATGTTATATTTACACTTATATAGTTGTATAGTTATTAACTACTAACACACTTATTGCAAGCACCTTAATATAAAGTGTTAGTATTACTTGGATCTTTTGTGTTTGGTGCTGACTTCACAGGTGTGATGTCAGTGGAAAAAGCTGTCAAACACCACAGCATGTTGAGCCTCAGCACTCCACTGGCTGTGTTGGTATACGCTGTGTGATTTTACAGAAGGTTAAAGGTGACAGTGAGGGGTGTGTGCTGTGTAGGCGGCTGGGGAAGTCTCTACCAGTGGTTCCACCTGGGGGAGGGAAGCAGTGCAACCCTTTTTTTCCACGATACCAACACTGTTCAGTTCTTACAGACTCCCTCTAGGGTTTATTCAGCTTCTCTCCGGAAGACTTATTTCCACTCATGCTCACCGCACACTCTCAACCCTGTCTCCACCCACAAAACAACTGTGTATTTTCGGGAAACACAAAACACTGTGTGGTGAGCCTTTCTGAAGAGTTACATTGTTTAGTAAGGGGATATGGGTGTGTGTATGTGTGTGTTTGTGATTAGGTTTGCTAATGAACACAGAAAGTATACAAGTTAATTCTTGCATCTGTATAATGCAGTTGTATAGCTTTAGAGATATTAAAAATAAATATGTTTATATATAGTAAATTATAATAAATTAGCAGTTTTCTCTGCTCTGAAATCTTCTCAACTCAACTTTATTTATAAAGCACTTTAAAAACAACCACAGCTGAAAACAAAGTGCTGTACATAAATAATCATAAAACATAAAATAAACCATAAAAACAGTGAAAAACAATAAAAAATAATAAAACAGGAGCAAAGTCTCATGCTGGGTCAAAAGCCAAGGAATAAAAATGGGTTTTAAGATTAGTTTTAAAAATGGACAGTGAAGAAGCAGTACACGTAGTTCTGGCTGTTTTCACATTTCAGCAACAATTTTCTAACATGTATGATGTATTTAGGAAAAATAATCTGAATTTCCATTACACAGACTTTAAAAGCTTAAAAGCTCACTCATCCTGCCAACAAATGAGTTCTTAATGTCTTGTATAGGGTTGTTCCGATACTGATACCAGTATTGGAATTGCTTCCACTACAGTCTTAAGTGCTGGATTGGATATCAGAGTAGAGGTTGGGACAGGACTGAATTTTCACTCCCATCCCATCCCACTTCCACAGCAACACTCAATACTCCCACACATCTAGCATTACACTAAAAAAATAAAGAAAACAGCATTTATTCATACTAGAACTGCAACTTTATACATAAGAAACTGACCTATTGTTATATGTATCCCTGTTCCTGTCACGTCTCCTCCTGCTGACTGTTTTCTGTCCCATTCCTGAGATAAGCAGTGATACTGACTTTGTGTCCAGCAGGATTCCTGAAAAATGTCAGTAAGTACCATGCTCTCCATAACAAATAATGGACATAATCCATGTGACATCACTCATAAGTTTCTGAAGAGTCATCGTGAAGCTCTGTGTGGTGGCTCCAGTCATCACAAACTTGGCAGTGCCTGACTCCGGCTGAGTCCTGGCTAATCTAAAAAATTGGCAGAGGTGAAATATGGGTGGAGCTGAGGCGGCTAAGTGGCTACCCAGCAGCTAGGCAGCTGTGACAGCATCCACCTGTCACTCAAAACAGGGACACTCTTAATTATGTGTAACTTTAAGCTTTAATAGAATTTAACTAGGTGATTTGTATGAAAAATCACCCCATGTACAGTTATCATGGACAGGGAAATTAGCTACAGAGACTAACACTTTTTTGTACCAGGCGGTAAACGTGTTTTATCTGCTGTAAAGTTGGACATTTTAATATGGTGTTCTGTGGGGACTGACTTGTTTTTGGAACCAGCCTCAAGAGGCCACTCGAGGAACTGCAGCTTTTGGCACTTCCACATTGACTTCAGCCCAGGAGGTTGTCACCAACAGACTACACAAATCTTTGCACCCATCTGATCTCACGTAATTCAAATTAGCCTCAAAATGAGACCATGCTACTTCACAGCAGCGTAGCTTACAGCACATGGAAGAAGTCAGCCATCAAATCTTTCTGCCAGAAAAGGTCTTCTAACACGTGGTTTACTGTCTTTTTTTAAATCCCAAACTGTGACGTTTTCTTCAACCTAACCAAGTAGTTTTATAGCCTAAATCTAACCAAACAGCGACAGAAAATACACATTTTTGAGAAAAAAAGTAAAGAATAAGAAATGGACTTTGTCATGACAACTGCCTAAGTCCTTTATGAAAGAAAGTCCTAGGGTCTCATTTATAAAAACAAAAAAATTCTTAGTTTTGTACTTGAACTTATCTTAATCTTTTTCAATGGTGTGCTTAAGTCTGATTCATAAAGGACACGGAGCATTAAAATACTTTTATAAGCAGATTCTAGGAGAGAGTTGAGAAAGCAACTGTCTTCACTAAGTTTGTGAGTTTCAGATCAAACTCAAACTCTTGTGTGAACCTTTTGGTCTTAAATAAATGATTCTTTTGAGTTTTGGAAACAAAACATTTTGAATTTCAAATAGCGTTGAGTAAAACTCATTAAAGTGAAAGTGAATAATGGTGACCAATTTAATATTTCCAATTAAAACCATTAATTTTCCAGCACCCAAATAATGATAAGTAGGGTGAACAATTTTTGAAATACAGAATTCTTTGGATTTATCTTAAGAAGAAAAATAAATTATTAAATCAATAAAACTTAAAGGTCGGCAAAGCTTTTTTGAGCTTATTTCAAAACGTAAGAGTTTGACTAAGAACTCAAAAATTTAGTGAGGACAGTTGCCTTGAAATTATGAGTTTTCTCAACTTAAAAAAAAAGGTGAATAGCTTAAAAATAATAAAAAAAAGAGAGAAAAGTGAACCTTTTGGAAGATGAGATAACAGCAATGATAGAGGAGACTGAAGCCAGACTACACATATTACTCAGTGGACTAATAAGTGGGATGACGTAGACAAACTTGGGAGTTTGTTGCTATTAATTTGTCACACCTTTAATTGATAATTCCTGTCACATTGTTCATAAAGTTGGTGAAAATTTCACCACAGGTTTGAGCACATTTCCTCCCAAACTGCAACATAACTAGCAGGGAAATCACTTAAATCAAGTCTAGACTTTGCTTAGAGATTAAGATCATTTTAATGTTAAAGTAAGATTTTATAAGTGACTTCTAATACTAAGATCAAAATGAATCACAAGTTCATTTAATAAATTAAGAACGTCTTCAACGTGTATCGTTCTTTAAACCTGAGCCAGGCCATGTAACAATGATAAAAATACAGATTAGTATACAGTTATTAAAAAATAATATATAATATATATATATAATATATTTGAATGCACTGATATTGTACTGAATCTAGATGGAAAAAATGGTACTGGAATATCTCCATGCATCCTGTTTGGCTGCACTTATGCCTCTTTGGACTCTAACAAACATTCCTCTGGGTCACAACACAAGAGTTTAACGACTGATAAAGACAGTTTTTGAATTTATGAAGCAGCTCTCACAGAAAGAACTTTTCATCAGTAACCCTTTGAAGTTCAGATCAGCTATAAGATTACCTTCTGTCACATTTTATCTGATCAGCACATAACTAAAACATTCAGCTAACACTAAACTGGCAGCCAGAGATGTGTTAACTTTAAGTTCACTTTCAGTTTGTGCCACGACACAAGAGATGTTGTATAACCCCAGCTCTATGAGGTGGGTGGAGGGAGACACCAGTGAATTCCCTCAGTGCTGTGGAGACACACTCCACCCAGCAATTTTCCATGCTCACATTTTATGAATGTAGAAAACCCCCCACCTGTTAGAAACCAAAGTCAAAGGTGAGGTATTAATCATTCACAAAATGGTTCTAAATTGGGAAGGGTGTGAAGGGAGGGGGAAGCTGCAGTGGTAGTAGAGAACAGAGAAGGAAGTCTGTCGTGGAATTCAAATGAAATAATTGAAAAAAAAGATAAGACAAGTGTCACATTTTGGGGAATTTTGAACTTTTAATATACATGTAAAAAACATTTGTTCTTCCAAGACAATGTGACAAGGAACTGATAATCATCTGTTTTATTTTCTAAAAGTCCGGTGATTTAAAGGGAAGCTGGTAGGTTTAGACTTGTGAATATTCAGATGCCATATAATTCATGCTGCATACAGTTCATGACCTGTCTGTGGACCTCATCTGTACCTGCTCCTGTCTTTGTCCTTGGACTTCCTGGGTGAGCGACTGCGGCTCCTGTCCTTGCGGCTGTGGCCTTTATTGCGGTCCTCCTTCCCGTGTTTGACCCGGGACTTGCCGTGTTTGTGATCCCTGTCCCTGGAACGGGATCTTGAGCGGGATCGAGAGCGCTGACGTCCTGTCTTCCTGTCTCGCCGGCTATCTTCGCTGTCCTGGAAATGTCAGAGAAAACACGAGGGTGTGAGATAAAGATCAGAAAGACACACCTGTAAAGACAGGCAAGTAAGGTTGTGTTCAGGACTGTGGATTGGTTCCACTGGTCTGGACAAAGGCTGGGTACAGAACTTTGATGCTTTTATGGCATTGACCCATTTGTGTCGATTTGTGTCCACTATTAATAAATGCCTCATCATTCAGTACCAAATTGTGATACCTAAGGAGTATGATATCTAAATATCATTGGCATTAGTGAGAATATAAACATGCAACATGCTTACACCAAGTCCTGATCAACAACTGTGAGGATGCTGGTATTCAGCCTGAGACACGTAGCTTTACAGACCCAGCAATCGACCGGCAGGAGACCAGAACCTGCTGTTTTTTAGCGTGACCGGCCCTGACCAGTGACAGGCCGGTCAGCGTCACCTTAGCAATTCTGCACTGGTCAAATTTACACACATGCTCCACATG
>JAJHUR010076509.1:0-14629 GCA_027495735.1 Lutjanus campechanus | reverse complement strand
TTTAAAAATTATTGGCACATCAAATATCTGCAGATCAAATACTGCATCCCCAACAAAGAAACATAACAAACTAACAAACATAAGGCTTCTAAACATTAGCGTGTTACATGGCACTGCCATGCTAGAATTAGCATATAGCCCAAAGCACTGCTATGTCTAAGTTCAGCTTTACAGAGCTGCCACTATTGCTGAAGACTCTTCTATCTCCTACAGACTGTGAGATTTCAGCAATCTCAGAGTTTATTTCAGCCACTCTGTGCGACATGGATCTAATAAGCTTGGGTACAACATCAAGTTTGATGTATGTAGACTGTACGATGATGGCACCTACTGAATCACAGGCAAGTCAATATACAACAAGATGTCATCGGCGTGCGTCATCAGCATGCATTATCCATCTGTTCTGCTAGAGTGGTAAACAATTAAGCAAAGCAAGAATCAAGCCCTTGCAATAGAGATATTTACATGTAAGAAAAAAACATTCAAAGAGGAGGAAGAGGAGGAGAACGCAGACCCGGTTATGGTTATGGCCAATTTTGCAAAGAGAGCTTGAGGTAACGTTACGTATTTGTAGTATGCTAATTATGCTATAATACCAAACATAAACTTGTGTTAGTGCATTGCTATTGGTTGGTTAGTAGACATACATTGTAGTAACAATCACATTGTGAGAAGGTTATCCTAAATTTCTCACACTGTCAGAAATTTGTCCCAAGTGAACATGAGAATCAATTGCAAGAAAGTGAGAATGGCTGTCTTTGAACCTCTGTCACATTCTGACTTAGGACCACTGTTTTGGAGCCAAGACCAAAGATATCGCCACAATTCTTTCACGTTGGTCATCTATTGTTTGGGACAGCCCAAAATCGCAGTGTATACCCAGCTTTACTCTTGTTTAATTTATTCCATTCCCCTGCTTAAATTTGTTCCATTTCCAACTTTGATTCCTCCATGTATTATGTGAGGAAAATGCTCTGCTGATTGTCTGATATGTAAATGATAATCACCTTAAAATAAAACCTTAAATACAAAAGAAAATGCAGGAGCGCAGAGAGGACTGACACATCCTCTTTGCACTCAGAGAATTCACTGAGAGACAATCAGGGGACTCACATCCACGCTTTGGTCTCATCTGATAAGCTGACATAAATATCCACTTGGTCTGTATACGCGTGCGTGTGTGCACACACAAGGACACATCTGCACTCTGTATGCACTCACCACACACTCTCCACTTGTGTCAGTGTGAGGGAGAAGCATCTGTGGGGATATTTCTGCATATCTAATGGTGAGAGTAAAAGGTATCATATTAATATTTTAATTGCAGGCAATGCCAGGGCTTCTGTTGAGAGACAGGCTTAATGTGGTGACAGATGAGGGTTAGGGGTAAACAAGGATTTGGCTGTCCTCCACGGGTATTGAGAGGACAGAGTTGGTGGATTAAACCGCAGTTTTGGCTGAAAGGCACCTAGCCTGTGGCGGCATGGATATCAAAATCCAAAGGCTGATTACCGGGGGCATGAGTACTAGACACCATACACTAGTTCACGACATGATCTCGAATATCCAATGTCACATTTCAGCCGAACAAATACATACATAACGTGGGTCATTCAGGATGATTGGAGGAAAAATACTGATGAAAGCATCCTGCCTGTGTTTGCTGTCAGGAGCCTCCACAGCGCAGGTGTTAATTAAGCTGCATTTTAAACAATTTAGAACATCATGGCGGGTCAGTGACTCGCTCCGTTGCCTCACAGCGTGGAGGTGTTGTTTTCTCAGAGGTGACAATGTGACAGGGATCGTGTTAATCTGTGTTGGCCTTGTTATGGACTGCCAACCTGACCAGTGCATGCTGGGATAAGCTCTTACACTCTGTGAGGTGAAAGTAGAGCATGTCATTGTCTCATTTTTAAAGGGACAGTTCACCTCCAAATCAAAAATCATAATTCCGGCAACTAGGACAGCATTACTGCAATACCCAGGTCAAGTGATGGGTTGAGCTCATTGCCATCATGACTGTAATTTTTTTTTTTTTTGATGGGCCAATGTCATGTTGAGATCAGCTCATCGATCTGTTAATACATCTATGGATCAGTGCTGTCACACACAAGTCAGGAACACAACCCTGCTGTCAATTGTGAAGACTATTCAGATGGAAGCATGCAGCTACTCATGGACGTCATTAATGTTTAGATCACAAGCATAAGGCTGGGTATCAAACTTCGATACGATATGGCAAAAAATGAAATGCCACTTATGAGCACTGAAAAATGCCTTGTCATTCCATACCAAAATTTGATAAGGAGTAAATCTCATCAGCATCAGTGAACCATTATGCATACAGCATGCTTGTACCAGGATCTAATATTGCTGGTGATTCTAACATTACATGTCGTAGAGGTATGCTCAGTAGGAAAAAGAACAGTTCTTGCATGAAACTGCTCACAACAAGGTCTGTGGATTATCTTGAGTAATTAGGTCAAATGTATGTTTTTGACACTTTGAACATCACAAACCAAGTGCCATCTAGTTCTATTACATTGGAGAGAAGGCAGACACCACATGACAGATAGAGCTACAATGACTAGTTGTTTTAAATCATTTTTTAAGAAACTACAATTACAGCTTTGTGGTTGTATGCCACCGTCAACCAATCAGGTGGCAGTTTAAATCCATGTCTGTCCAGAGTCATATGATGTATGTTGTGAATATTTTGATGTAATTTATTAACAGGTATTAAGTGTGTTTAAATATATCACTATATTGACAACTGATCCATGAATAATTTCCAGTGACAAACATGCTGTCTTAACTTACAGACTACTTTTACAAAGGAGTACAGATGACTAATAGACAGCTGAACATTATGATGTCACAGTGAAGTTGATGTGAAGTATCCTATTAGTGTAAGATGAAATTTTGTTAGCGCATGAAATATTGAGTTATGACCAGAAATGTGTTTTGGAGGTCACAGTGACCTTGACCTTGACCTTTGAACTTCTAATCAGTTCAATCCAAGGGGGCTTTCACATCAGGGACCCAGGCCCGGACCCAAGTACACTTGACGCCAAAGACCAGTTGGTTTGATTAGTGTGAACGTTGCGTACCATACTCAAGTGGACCCGGGCGAGGTTCATTGATCCGTGCCTGGGTCCACTTGAAAAAGTGACCAAATTTGAAGAAATTACCTCAAGGTGCTCTTGAGATATCACGTTCACAAGAACGGGACGAACATGAGGTCACAGTGACCTTGACCTTTGATCTCCAAAATCCAATCAGTCCATTATTGAGTCCAAGTGGATGTTTATGCCAGGTTAAATAAATTCAAATTTCTCGAGATATTGAGTTCCCAAGAATGGGATAGACGAACAACGTGAAAACATAATGCCTCCGGCCATGGATGTCACCAGAGGCTGGGTTGTGGACAAAACAAGACATTTGAGGATGCCACCTTGGGCTTCAGGAAACATTTTTGACATAAAATTAATCGATTAATAAAGAAAATGATCGACAAATTAATCAATATTGAAAATTTCAGCCCTAAATCGCAGCAGATGTAGGAGGAAAAATACATATTTTTGATTCTGAACTGTCCATTTAAACTAATTTTATTATATTGCATGAAAAACAGCACCTGAAGTTGACAACAATGATCAATCACTTGTTTAATGAAATCTACTGTAGCTTTTCTTCCTGAGCCTGAGTGTGTTTTAGCCTTGCCTTGGCTCCTCTGCAGACCCAGGACTGATTCATCCATAATGTATTCCCTTAGTTCAACTTGAATTACATGACAGGGATTGGCACAGGCTCCCTCCCAAACACACACATACATACACGTACAGTCAAGTTCAATTTGTGCTCTGCCATGTACCTCAATGCACCTAAAGCCGGATTTAAAGTTGGCTCACGTGAGATAAACAGCCTACTCTGGACACTAAATTAAACTTAACCCCGCACTACCCCCATGCAGTGAAAATCTGTGAGCACAGCGGTCACGGTGGAGCACGGATGGTGAGCACTGACAGAAACTATATAAAACCTGGCACTTATTTTGCAATCAAAGATATTTCTAACTAATCTCAAACCATGTAGGCTTAAGAGCCATAAAGAAAAAGCCCTAAGCGACACAACCAAACATAAATACAGTGTTCTCCCTGAGATTTGCCACTCAACATTTCAGGCTTAGCTTTCCTGATTTGTTTTGGCAATTATTAGGTTTCCTCTTGCATGTCATTTAATTGGGCTTCACAGGTGGGACAGTGCTTGTTCAGTGACCTGCTAGGTGGATCTGACAGAGCAAAGAAGAAACTATTTTTACCACTCCCTGGATCTGTGTGCGTGCATGACAGTGCATGTCTGTGTGTCTTCATATCACAGAAGGTAATGAATTATCATATGCCTGCCAACTTGTGTTTGAAATTTTTGCATCTTTTGCGTCTCTTTCTGTCTGTTTTTTATGCAAAGTCAGTGCTGGTAGTCTTGGACGGTATCTATTTTTTCATACCTTCACCAGGGTGTATAGTAAGGCAGGGGAGGCAAAGTTCTGTTTTTGAGAGGTGGGAGAGAAAAAAAAGAAGCTGTTGCTGCTGGCCATTGCACTACATCTCATGTCCCATGTATTACATTCGTATTAGTCTTGCATAGCCACATCTCCACAACACTTAAGAAAGGTCTGGCTCTATACGGTATCTTTCTGCCATAGGGGTTAAAATGCTCTGACTTGTTTGTATTTCTCTGAACCAACCACAATCTTCTTGGGCAATGCTAAGTCTAGGATGCAGCAATGGGTTCCCCTGCAAAACAGCATAATGGCATAATCACACAAAAGTAAATGTAGGAGCTTCTAGCTTGTTTACATTCGTACCGTTAGCGATCCAGGTGCTAATTTGCCATTTTCATCATGTAGGTTGCTCTCTCGGAGCTTGTTGCTGTTTTCTGGGGACTCTGAAAATGCAGATTGAGGATGTTGTGATGCCACCTGAAACAAGTGTCCAATCGGAGGCTTTTAGCTGGACAGTATATCCAGTGAGTTTGGGAAGCAGTGGTGACTGCAGAGCTAGTGTTGTTAAGGACATTTTTATGTGCATATCCTGTGGTAGGGGTGTCAGGATTCTCCAAGTCCAGGCTTCAATCTGACTTTTGATTCTAAGGTCATGATTTGATTAAATTTTTTTGGATAACAACAGACATCACCCAAGCTTTGACTGACCTCTTGTGGCACGTGGTGTGTGTCCACAATACAATACATCATGTTAATGCAGCATCTCCCTGTTAGTTTAATAGAAAAAGTAGCATCTGTATTTTATTATAGTGTAGGATTTCTGGTATACCATAATACCTTGATACCGTCCAAGTCTAAGTCTCAGATTTTCAGACTTCCACAAGATAGGCTGTGTCTAGAACAGCTATAATCTGTTCCTGTCAAGTGAATGACATAATCCTGTAATAAACTGCTGTTTACTTGTTACAACTGCAGTGCCCACATGGACTCTGGCAATACACACCGTCATGGAATCTGAAACATGGATAACAACTTCTTCTAGTTTCTAGTTGCCCTGAGCGTGGCCTTGTCATAACAACCCTTCTTTCACATCTGAAAAACAAACATAAGAACCCATGGCGTTGCCTCCGACCAGGCCATACTCAGGGCAGGGCTTGTGGTAAGTTGATAGTAACAAAGATCTGCATGGTCTGCTCACAATAGCACAAGCAAGCCCCCAGCAAGAGACTTGACTGCAATATCCATTAATCCACTGCAGTTTCCCACTGGTTCAAAGGCTGTCTTGCAGCGGAGCTCTGCAACATCAAAGAGTACTCTCTTATGAAGGGTAGCAGTGAAATGTGGAACTCTCAGCTCAGCTATCTACCATGCTGCAGAGGAGTCTCTGGGATTCACCACAAGATGCAATTAAGACTGGTGTGATTGAAATGACCTCTGCATTGATGACCTGCTAGAGGTGAAGAGAAACAGAGAGTTAGCTGCTTCTGCCACTAGCCCTCACATGATATCACCAGTCCTCTAAGGGGACAACTGTTTGGTATTAAATACATGATATATCTGGTTGACAGTCAGGTCATAGACGTTCCACAACCAAGACAGCGAGCTGAAAATGTATGTAAAGTGCAAGGGTTTTCCATATGCACCATTATTTTGCATTGTATGCCACCATTATATGTGCATTGTCATACTTGAACACAAATACTGTTGAGAAGTGGGAGGAGTGTTTTCCCCATTCTGCATTCCCATTTCAGATTCTTATTTAAATGATCTCCATGATGTTGCTTAGCATAGAATTATGGGATTTTCCCGGATAATGTAACAACCCTATAGGTTCTGTTATGCCCATTAGTTTGAATTATTTCAGCTTAGTTTGAGAAATCATATTTAGTCCGTCAGCTTGGCATGACGGCTCTAAGTACTATAATACCCATGATCCTCAGCAGTTGTTGCTACGGAGGAGAAGCCAGTCAGAGGCATGAGTCAAAGCTGTAGTGAATTCAAAGTGCTTCATTGTTGCAGTTGGGAACAAAACATGGTGCTAGAGTTATTAAAATCATCCAAAAGGATCCAGAGTCTGAGTAAACCTGTAAACCTTTTTTGACACTTGGGGGCAGCCAAAGTTTTTAACACAATATTGACATATTGTCACCTTCTAAGGCTAAATGAAAGACATATTGCAATTACTTTGACAGATACTGTGATTGTGATATGAATCATCATTGTAGGGGAAATGTTAATTTTTGCATTTCATTTTCACTTAAAAAAAATGTTAATGATGTGATTTGTTTAAATAAATGTTTTATTGAGAATAAACGGTATAAACTATACAGTTACAAAAAAGAGAAAGGCGGAAGCACTATGCTCACCATTTTTAGAACCCCCTCTCCCCACCCATCTAAGGCATCCAAGACAAAAAGAACCAAAATGTAAACAAATATGATGATGTGATTTTTGGTGTCTGTACGAAACAAGGATGTTCCCTTAGGTCTGGAAAAATGACTTTTAGGGCATCTGTGTAAGACCATAATGCTTCATTTATAATATATGTTGTGACATATTTGACCTTTATCAAAAAATTGTGGATTGTGAATTTGGACATTGCACTTGGACGTATTGCGATTTCGATATTATTTCAATCAAATGTTCAGATCTAATTTCAAGTTAATATGTTGAACTTGTGAGCAAATATTTGATTTGTTTAACATTAGCATTCATTATCATATCATCTCTTTTTGCTCCATTTTTGGTCTCCACCAATTCCTGAGACAATGGTCTGGCTCTTTAGCTGCTAAAAGAGTGTGGTCTAGACCTACTCTATATGTAAAGTGTCTTGAGACAACTTTGTTGTGAATTGGCGCTATATAAATAAAATTTGATTTGATTTGATTTGATTTGATTAAAAGTTCCACCATGTTTTTAGAGCTTTGTAACTAAATGCAAACGCCTGCTGCTGCCAAAATGTCACTAGAAGAGTGGTGAGAGTGAACTAAACCTGTAAACCTGCAGCCAGACAACAAAATAATGAGCTGAAACTCACTATAGAGTAAATCCAAGAAGAGTTGAAGATTCAGGTGTAGGTTCATCATCATGAGTGACCCCTTTTACCATGTCACAGTATTTTCACATTGTCATTTGACATATTTTACCAAAAATATTGGTTTTAGCCACTTCAAGTTTCAGATTCTATTAGTTTTCTGAACATCATAACCTTGAGGTTCCAACAACCATTAGCCAAGCACATCAGAGAAATTTTAGGCTTGGTGATTGGATGTTTTTTTTATGAAAATGCATGATTTGTGTACATCATGTGTCTTCGAGTTTGTCTTCGAATTGTTCATGATGACTCAGTCGGGAGAGTTTCATGCCCATCACAGCCGTAGATGTTCTCTGTGAGTCACAGAACATTTTGTCTATGGAGATAATGAACGGGACCAAAACAAACATGTACTTTATAAACTCATGTGGGTTTTGACATAATTTTGACACACTTGCTGTTTCGTCTGCCACCAACAAAAACGTTGGCACGCAATTCTTTTTTTCTTTTTTTTTTTAACACTAGGATCTCTTTCCAAACTAATGAACCTCATTTATACACCTCTGGAAAAACCCATCTGCAACAGTGTTGACTTTTGATATTTTACAATATATCATATGGAGCATATATACTGCTGTCTGGGTCTGACGCTTGAACACCTAATAAAAAACAAGACTCTCCCATGGTCTATGACTTTTATGATTTTAGGTATTATGCAGAAACCACAGAGGAAGACAAGATAATAACTTGCTTCTGTGGACTTTGTTTTGAAGTGTCTACAGCCTGAGAATGAAAAGAAAAAGTATTCTTCAATCCTGGGTTAAGTGGATCTGTTTAAATCTCAAATTATTGCTGCTGTCAACCTAATTTAATAAATTGCTCATACCATCCATTCTCCAGATGATTATCTTGTCTTTTAAAGGTCAACCGGCACCGTTTTCCTCTTAGCTTTATCTCTTCCTCTCATTGCCTTCCTGTATAGTTCCCCACATCTGTAAAGGTCATGTTTGTTTCATGGAAGTTCATGAGCTTTACAGCACTCTGCCCTGCCATAATCCTGCATGTGCCGTCTCACTGTGAACACATTATGTCGCCAGCTGTAATCTGACTAAAAATGCCCATTGCGTTAAGCCTCACAACCACTAATGCTTTTATATAAAGCTCTCAATATATATTTAATTAAAATGAAAAATTAAAGCAGGCTCCAGGACTGTGGAACCACTGTGTTACCAAAATACAGTAAATAAACTGACTGGAGCTACTTTTAAAGACACAGCACTCTTGATGAAGTGAAAAGGGACAAGGAAATTAAGAAAACTATGCTTGCCCCTTTGCCATTACAACCACCGAGGTGCCCTTGAACAAAGTTCTTAACCCCCAGCGGCTCCACTAAGGCTGTTCAGTGGCCGGCAGATCAGACTGGTTACACTGGGCAGCCTCCAGGTGTGAATGTGTTGAACTGTGTGAGTGTGAACAAGGTGTTCCCGAAAAAGAGAGCAGTGCTCTCAGTGCAACCACCCCTGGGTATACAAAGGTTAAAAACTAAATAATGACAAACCTGCGTTCACCTCGCCTCACTTTCCTCCAACTCCACCCTTGGGACATCAAAAGTAGCACTAGAAATAATTACACGAGTATGGCAGGCTTTAAGTGGATTTGTTCAATGGCTGCTGTGACCACCTGATATGTGTGACAGAAACAGAAAGACAGCTGGAAATAGACTCTATAGTGACCATAAACAGAGGCCCATGCCAGCAGTATCAATGACACAGATGAGCTGTACACCCTGCACAGAGAACAGGGGTGGAAAAAGAACCTCACAGCAAGATAACGCTCCAACAGACTGTGGAACGGTTAGTATGTGTTAAAATAGGTTAAGTGAGCTATCACTAAGTTATGGTAATATGAAGCTAAACTGAAGTACTTCTTGCAAGAGAAATCACACAGAGATGCTTAACCTACAAAGGCATTGTTTTCCAGTGGCACTGCCCACCTAGCATGCACACCTCTCTTGCAATGCATCTTGGCTGCACAAAACTTGAATTATTTTGCAAACAGCATGCCATGTCGCCATATGTTAGGATCAATCTCAGTCCAGGCAGCCCAAATCTCACAGCACAGTGCAGTTTGCCATTTTGGGGGCTGCTCGTCTGTAACAGTGGCTAAGAAACATTCAAAAAGCAGACAAGTCTAAACAGAGGATTTGCTGGATTCAAGTACAGTGAGTAGCAAAGCACAGTCAACACTAAAACCCCCTTTACACTGGATAAAATAATACAAGTAAAATGGCTTTTGTCTTCAGTGGGAAAGTGAAAACTTGACATCTCTGCTCTCTTTACAAAAACCAGACTTCGTGGACAGAAATTATCTTTTTACACAGGACTTGTGGGAGTTTGTGTCTGTTAGTTAGTTTTTGCTGTGAACAGAGCAAATGCTTCAGTTGATTTGGGTAAGGTAAGATCACTGTGTATAAAGTAGTGATATAAAGGCTTCAGCTCCCCATTGTTGAGTTGGCTCAGACTCAGAGAGCAGCTGTAGCACCTGAAGCACAGAGCAAGTTTTTCTTGCACTCACATAGCAACTGACAGTTTTTTATGATGGGTTTGTGGAATTAATTGTGGAATAAATCTCCAAGCACAAACACCCCAATTTGAACCTAATATAGGACAATGTACAAAAACTTAGATGACAATATTCCACATTTGGATTAAATCTGCTTTCTAATATTTTTATAATGCTTACTATTATGTACATAAGACCCTTAATTACATGGCTAGAAGGCTATAGTGGATTTGAGTTTACAGAGGCTTTAACACGTCTCCTATCCTGCTGAAAGGGAACATATGACAAATGCAAAAAGAAGCAGATATCTGAAAGTACAAACAGTGACCCAGGAGAGAAACTAAACTTCAAACCACAGAAATTCAAGCTACAAAAGTACTGAGAGCTGAACACACACAGACTTTTAAAAGGTCTTTTCTGTCTCCTCTCCTGCACACACAGGAGTTGAGTCTCAGCTTTCCAGCTGCAAGTGAGAAAAACACACAGAAGCAACTTGTTTACTAGCAATGAGAAAGGCACCACCTATTTATGGCAGATTTACCTGTGTTTAAAACTGCACATACATGCTAATTTTGGTGTGAAAAGGGCATTAGGCACAGCGGTGCTTTGAGCTAAAAGCTAACATCAGCATGCCAACATAATCAGTGACTAACAATGATAATGCTAATATGCTTGTGAGTTCAATGTCAATGTTCTCTAGTTTAGTTTCGCATTTGCTTCAGTTGCTTTTATCCAAAGCACTTTACAATTTTTGTCTCCCAATCACCCACACACACTGATGGCAGCAAACTACCACGACCATTGTGAGAAATTTGGGGTTTAGTGTCTTGCAGTGTCAAAGGACACTTCAGCATGTGTAAAAGAGGAGCTGGGGGTTGAACTGCCAAACCTGTGACCAGTGAATGACATGATCTACCTCCTGAGCCACATTCAGCAACATTACATGAAAATCAATTCAATAGTTGATGAGAAATTACTGGAAGTTACTGGGATTCATCATCTGGGCACAACAGCTATCTGCACAAAATATTATCACAGCCCACCCAAGAGCTGTTGAGATATTTCAGTCTGGAGTTTGGACCAAAGTGGTGGACTAACCAACAAACACACACAAAAAAAAAACTTGTACAAACATTTGTTTATTCCAGATTTATTTAATATAATTTGTATTCTGGGGGGTTTAGCTTTGAAGATAAAACCACCTTTTGAAGTACTTCTCCTGACTGATCTTAAAATGTGAAGAGGTGGAGTTTGTTTGTGCTCCTCAGTCTGCCTGTTTGCTGTTTCACTGACTCACTAAGCCACAGAATCTTGTCATAGATTTGGCATGTACATCATGAAAGCCTTTGTTTTTTTTAAAAAAAAAATTAATGTTAGGCTAATGAGTACAAAGCATGAAACTCTCAGCACTGGAGAAGGTGTCTGTCCCCACATTTGAGAGCAACTGAGCTAAGATAATCTTCCCTCACTGTATAATATAATAAGAGACACAGAAAATGCATCAGTGAAATTGTCTGACTCAAGATTGGTAGACAAACAGTAAAAATACACAGAAACTGCTCAGTATTGAGAGCAGGTGGGGTTGTTTCCATGCCAGAAGTTAGTTTTGAGCCTTCTAGAGGTGTTATGATCCTAATTCAGCAGAACATCTGTGATGGGAGGTGCTCATCTGATAACCCCAAGGACATGCCAGCTTTTACCTACCGCTTCTCTCCTCCACCATCCAAGCTGCATTTCTACATCAGACTCTCTGTTTGTAAATATTTACAAGAAACATGCACGTATAATAATTGTAATTTTCGTAGTTTTTTACATGTTCATTAATTCTGACATTGTTTGGTGTCTCAGCTGTCATCAGTGCAACTAGAAAGAGAACGTTGATGCAATTTATGCAATAATGTGGTCTGAATCCTCAATGAGCTCTTCTGCATGAGTTCTTCTTATAATCTGCAGTGTGTGTCAAGAAGTGAAATGCCAAACGACTGATGGAACACTTGAGAGACCTCCAGAAACACAGAATCAATATTTATATTGAATACACAGCCAATCTCAAAACCCACTTATGTGACCTCATTTTGTTGGCATAAAACTATCCTGTTTCTGCATTCCTGCTTAGCTTTGATTCTCTGAGGATCCTCTTCATATATGCATGAATACATTGCAATAAAAAAAAACTGCAGTATTACCATACATTTGTGCACACCACACACACACACATAAACACACTCTGATGCCTACATTTCTGCACACTGTTTGTGTTTACCGAGAACAGTTTTGGAGGGATGATGAGATTCAGCTCTGCTAGATTAGTTCATAAATCAGGAGTCATTTTTTTGAACCCAGACATTTCATCTCCGTTTCTAATCCATGAAATGAAAGGTCATCCTAATCTGACATAGGCCTATTTCTGTTTTCATTCATTTTATTGAAACGAGGGATGAAGATTGTGGAGAAAGGAAAAAGAGATTGAGGATTGAACAGCAGAGATCATCCCTGGCTTGCATTAATCAGACTGAACATTACTGTTGCATTTGACTGTATAATTAAACTTGTTTCCAGTGACTTGAATCCAACAGATGGAACATTTGGAAGTTTAGAGGCAGTTTTTTGTGACATAGTTAAGAGCAGTGAAAATGATTATCATGAGATTGAATTAAACAAGCCCTTATGCTAAGTGACAGACAATTATTTTTAGAGGAGAAATAATTTACCAATTTACTACTTGGTGTTCGGTCCAGGTGGGGGCACTGAAACGGGGCACATCTGTGAGACCAGCTCCATTAAAATGGTTCTCACTTTTAAGTTCCCCTTCAGTAAAAATATGTTTTCGTTCTTGTTCCTACAGTTATTTAGCTTCACTGTGCAGATTGATGCATGAGCAAAGACTGACACTAGAAGATGGTTTTCACAGTCATCTACTGTAAGTTGATGTGCTTATTGAAAATCTGATTTTAAGGGGTGGTCCTACAATCATGGACTGTGACATCACAGCTAGTTTGGAAGTCAATCCTGGTCCAAGTTGCAGCTTGTACAAGTGTAATGTAGAAACCTGAAGCTCCAGCAGAAGAAAACATTAGAAATGAACAAAAATTGCTTATTCATATATGCTGGGATTTTTAACGAGGTACTTCCCCTATGGGAATCCACACCAAGCCAAAAGCACCAAATATGACTCCAAGACCTAAACAACCTAAAGCACCCACTAGGGTATAACTCCTCTGGAAAAAAAGTGATAAAGTGGCCCGTAGCTAAGAAAAAGTTTAACAATTTTTAGGATGCTTGTGAAGACACAGGCCAAATACAATGAATTTAAAAGTATGCCTTGTATTGCACCACATGGGCAGGTCTATCAGTCATCACAGCAGTAGCTGTGGTGAAGGGGATCAGGCTGGAGTGAGTGGATGGGTTAGGGTGGTGATGGTTGAACCATTTTTAACAGCACCTCAACAGAAGCCTTCCAAAATCTGCATTCATCAAGCAATGTTTTGTTTCTCTGAGAAAAGAAAGTTTAATCCTGCAGATTCACCTGCTGAGATTTTACCTCAGGCAACAGTGAAGATGAAGGCAGAGAAAAGATATTGACCTGCTTACAAATAGAATGTGAAAGAGTTGAGTTCATTTAGCTGTTTACTGATACAAAATAACTTCAGAAAAGTTAAACCTTTAATAGAATTTTCAGGTCAAATAACTGTAATCCAAGACTAAAATACAAGAATTTAGTCTGTGTCTTGTGATTGCAGTAAGTGAATAACAGATGGCGGATGCTCTGAATACTAGTGGCACATTTTGTACATGCTGGGTCCAGTGATTTATTAAAGTGGCTATAATTTATATTTTTAGACTAACACTGTACATTGTATCAAATGACAATGTGAAAGGGGTCACTCACAGGGGGATGCTGTGGGGCTGCAGTCCCCTCTTGTTGGCTTGGGTGGCCAGAATGAGCCATAGTGGAAATATCCTCCTAACTTTTTAAATAATCTCCGTTAAAAATTATTACAACAGTTTCTGTTTAAGTGTTTGTGAATGCATTATTGTGGTTCAAGTATTAAAATATTAAGGATAAACATAATGTTTTCTACTTAAGGATGCTCCTGGCGGATTTTTACCTGTCGTGCTGACATGATGTGCAAGAGACTGCTTGGATTATATTTTATAGCGCTTTTCCCAGAAACTAAATAATGTTGTTTATTTCTGGATCACTACCAGGATCACATTTATGTCACAAGATGAAGATTAAAAAGGCAACAGTTTTGGTTCCCAGCCTGTGGAGAATAATTTTGGTACCAGTCAGATCTAACTGAATTTAACTTTAAAAACACATTAACAGGGTTTTTCCTGGCTCAAATTGAGGCAGAGGTGGTACCATCCTGACCATGCGCCATGATGTGCATGTATTCTGTAAATTCAACTGACTCACTTTCTTTTACAGGCAATATACTTTAAGTTAAGAGTTCCAATAAGAATATGACTATTATCATGTTAAAGCATTCATTTATTAAAACTATGTATAAAATAAATATATAATT
>JAJHUR010076507.1:0-10854 GCA_027495735.1 Lutjanus campechanus | reverse complement strand
GCCCCTGTGTTAGATAAAACATGATAAATGTCCCCTAGAGTAGCCCGATGTCCAAGACAACCTGCTACCAGTGGACAGAAAGTGATAAATGCCCTCTAGACTGCCCTTCCAGTGGACAAAATGTGGTCAAGTTCCCTCTAGAGTGCCCTTAAAGTGGAGAAAATATGGTCAGGTTCCCACTCAAGTGCCCTTCGGAAGGAGAAAATGTGAAAAAGACGAAACATGATTAAATGCCCGCCAGATCTCTAGATTGCCGTTTCAGTGGACAAAATGTGAAAAAGTGCTTGCTCCAGTATGCTTCCGGTGGAGAAAACGTGCTCAAGTGCCCTTTAAAGTGCCATTCCAGTGGACGAAATGTGGTGAAGTGCCCTCTAGAGGGCGCTTCCAGGACACGAAACATGATAAAGTGCATCACAGCCTCCGGCGTGCTGGTGCCCCGCTGCACACACCTGGTGCCCCTTTTTATTTTTTCGCCCCTGCCTCCTCAGACAGTCTCCGCCACTGCGCTACTACAGACGAGTAAAGCAAGAAAATTTGTCAACTTGAAATGACCTGAAGTGACTCTTTAACTACGTTTCTGATTTAAGTTATAAACTATTTTAACTTCAAACTTAAAAAGCAGTTGAGTAAACGATCTCATCAGATGGAGTCGCCTACTTGTCAGTGAATTGTAGACGTTAATTTTTGGGGGTTTTTTGAGCACTCCACCCAGGTTGGCTTAAAACCTGAGATTCAGTCAAAAGCTCCAGAGAAGCAACTAAATGGCTTTTGTGGTGTGATTGTTGTCTCAAGGGCAACATTCCTGTTTTCACCACAAGACCAAATAGTTTCTGACATTGTACCCAAAGTTTCTGCAAGTCAGTGCTGAGGGCTTAAATTCTCCTTTCTCCTGTGTACACAACAGATAAGACTCAAAACTGATGTTATTACAAAAGGATCCTTTATTGGATTGGAATGGTTTCTATTCACATTGATGTTAAAGGTACCTAAATTAATAAAAACATCAAAGTCAAGTGTCCCTTCAGTGAATTACCATTCAACATTGCACAATGCCCAGCGCTGGAAAGACTCGCTCAACTCCTGGTCCCATGTCGGGAGTCAAAACATCAGAGGAGCAGCAGAAATCCCGGAAACCACATCATAGAGATTAAAAAACAAAACAGAAATCGCTCTGCGAGTGTTCAGACTTTCAGCTGCTGCATCAGAAACTCCCGTTAAAGGTTCAGGATTCAAAAGTATTTTTGAAGTACAGATGAGGAGACGCACGTCACAAACACACACTGACAGTTTGACGAGGACGTGTCACATCTCATCTGTCAGGACGAACAGGAAAGAAAGGAGAACACGTGGCTACAACACATTTAGCACAAGCGGAATCACATTTTGAAGTTCGAGGGAAGCTCCCGAACAGTTTCCATCTCACTTATTCAAATAAGCACCACAGTAAAGAACAGCTTTTATTTTAAAAGGGATAGTTCAGATTATCTGAAGTGGGGATGTACGAGGTAGTTATCTGTAGTCAGCACCGAAACATATTTCAGCCACCTAAAAAGATCCTTATTAGTTTAAGCGTAAGCCATCTTTAGAATATTTTCACTGCTTTACCTTGCCGTCAAGACAACCCTTTCCTATATAAGCTAAATATCACTCTTTCCAAATCAACCAAACTCCATTTGCAAAAATCAGTCATTTTACCTCACAGAACACAGGAGTTGCTGGACTAACGCACCGTCGATCGATTAGTTTGTTGGTAATAATGTGTGACTTCGGCGTCTCAAAAGGTCAGTTTGGATTCACCAAAGCCACATGTTAACGCACACAAACTAACCAATCAAGGCAGCGATAGACCGCCAACTCCCGTGTTCTGCGAGGTAAAATCGGTGTTTTTGCCAAAGGAGTTTGGTTGAATATTTGGCTGATGTCACAGAGGTTCGCTTCCTCATACAACCTCACGTCAAATAATCCAAATTATCTCTTTAAAACAATGGAGTCATCATCATTTAATTGGATGAATCATATCTCAAACCTTTGACTGAAATCAGTTAAATTACAAAAAAAATAATTTTTTTTTGGACATAAGACATCTCCCACTGTGGGATCAACACTTTTTTTTTTAAAAACTTCTCAGGAAGTTGCACCAGGTGCTACTCAGACACGTATTTGCATCGTCATGGTTTGATGCACACCTGTGTGTCTGTCAGCACATAACACAATACCAAGAAACACACAAAAAAACAAGCCAAAACAGTGGCTTCATTTACAGCTATGAAATACAGTAAAAACTGAATAAAACAGACCCTCGGGGTAAGGCTTTTTTCCTCAAAAATGGCTTTAGAGTCGTTCATTTTGGAAACGATATTAAACACTCACTGAGATCTTTCAGTACTGTTCGTTGTGTCCCAGCATCCATTTTGGCCAGTGGCAAGAGAGGTTTTTTTCCCGCCCCCTCCCGTCACGGGGGTTATTGCGTTCAGAAATCAGACGGCATCTGTTTGAATCAGGTCTCCGGGGTCGTCGTCTGCTTTCAGCGCCCTTCATCCAAACACTGAGCAGATCCCTCTGCTTATTTCAGCTAAAAAGCCTTTTGGCTCTGTCTTTGCTCTGATAAAAATCTGTGCTGGACGAGGGGGTCTTGGCAGGACAACAGTGGCATTCAAGTATCAAAGCACAATCTCAGGCCCGAGTTCTGCAGCTGACATCATCGGTGTGCTGGATTGCTTTCGAGGGAATCATCCCGTCGGGAGGGACAGAGGTGTAAGATGAAACAATGTCTTTGATGGCGGAAAAGCGCCGCTGCACTCATGATGATAGTCTGCTGTGATATCGCCTCACACTGAAGAGCTGAATACTGAATCACTTTTGGGGTGTGAACGTTTCAACTGCTCGAACGGTGGTAAAAAGAAAAGTATTTTGAGATTTAAGGTGAAACAAAAATCAGTTCCCTTCACCTTTTGCGTTCTCTGTCTGCAGGCAGAGATGTAGGAATATGGCAGAAATGTAACACCTGAAAATAAGAATCGTGTCTTCGTTAAAATGAGCCCTTTATATCTACAGAGGTCACCATGTTGCACAATTTTTGTTTTGTTTTTTCCTGCGAGTTTCACGGCCACGGTAAGTTTTCCTGTATGCTTGGACAGGGAGAACGAGGCATACGGTATATAAATACTAAATACTACACATTGGTCCTTTAAATTTCAATCAAAGTTGTTAAATGGAAAAAAAAAATCACAGGGGAAACTTTCATATAATGTCTTTCCTTACCAGTAGTGGCAAATATTTCAAGTTTGGCCTTGGATAAAACATGAAGTTGTCACCTGAGGCCACTTGGCTCAGGTTTCTTCAGTCTCAGTCAGACTTTGTTGAACTCTGCTGTGCTTTAAGCTAAATTAGCGCTATAAAATTAAATAAAATTAGCATGCTAACATACTAAAAGTTCCCTCACGGTGCTGTTACACTTCAGCTAAGTGTGAAAACGCGCACACGTCAGCTGACGTTAGCGTGTTAATGTTTAGCGTTTTAACGCGGGTGCAACTTATTAGCTCGGCGACAAGCTAATAATAAGCGCATCAGTTTTTGCCACATTCACGTCATGTCAGAGTTACTGTAGTTAATACTGTTGATCATCAAAATCACAGGGGATCTCTGGGATATTTCTGAAAGTTGTGATTTATCTGACTTTATCTGGCACTTCATAATACAGAAGTGCCCTAAAATGTGAATAAATGATGCCTCAAGTTGTCATTAAAGTTAATTAAACTCAAATGTAAAGTTAAATTGCTATAAACACTGTTGTTGAGTATTGTTTTGTTTTGAGTACTGAGTATTTTGAACAATCAAATGACCAACTCTGAGTACAGGAGGGGCCACCTTGTTATCCTGTGATTCATTTTAGTGTTGGGCAGGTATAAGGTCACCAAAGTCATTAGGATTCGAAAGTGGCCATTGAATTGGTTGAAATGTAGTTTCTCTGTGGACAGACGTATTAATATGGCCTTCAGGAAGCCACGCTGCCTTTTTACCACATAATTATTTCTCCATGGAAAGAATCATATGAATCAAAATAGGGTCACTTGTGGGTTCCCTCGGGCAGCTTCTCATAAATAGATGTTCTTTGAAGTGTTCTTGTGTAACAAATCCATATTCCTACTGTGGGAAGTACGACCACCTCTGTCTACTCGCTCAGCTGTTATCAGCCCTCTGAATCCAGGTTCACTGTCCTGACTGCCATTAAAGGAGCCGTATGTAAGAATTTTAATTGAATTTGATCATAAATTTAGTTTAAAATATAAAAAACTAACAAAAAATAAGAATATACAAAGAAATAATAAATAATCCACTGTGTTGCCGAGATATCTACTGATGTTAGCATGCTAACCAGCTAGCCCTGACCCTTTCTGCCTTGTAACGCCACTTTGAACCTCAAGAAACAATAGTGAGTCACTGTAGCGTCCAGTCTGCCCTGCCCTGACACTGCTGCTGCGTTCCACCGCTGGAAATAGCAAGTAAAGGGATGAAATTCGATGCTGAGCTCAGGTAGTGTTAACCACAAAATATAACCTCAAACAACAAAATTATAGAAATTAAAAGCTCCTCCTGCCTCATTTTACCCGGCTAACGTACCACTCACTGTAACTATGACTGAGAAAATGTAAACACAGGCTCGTTTCATCTCTTTTCACAGAGAATCCTACCTGCTGGCTGCTCTCGTTAACTTATATAAGTCATATAAAGGCATCGGTATTAAATTAAGATGTTCCATGACCAGTTAAAAACTTGTAATAGCTTTAAGAAAACTGCTGTCAATGCTAATATTGCTAATATAACATTAGTGACGGTGTTAATAGGTTTCCTAAGTTAGCTGTTTGTTGGGAGGGACTGGGCATTTTCTTGTTCCGTATGATCGGGGAGGACACCCCAAACTTTCTGGTGTTCTGCTGCTCCCAATCTGTTCGGAGTCTGGATTCGGCAAGTGGCCAGTTCTTACATAAAGCTCCTTTAAACTAGGCTGAAATATGGCTTTGGATCTTAGGAGAACTGTGAAAAGAAGTAATGATAGTTGTTCAGTCATGTTATTCCAAGTTGATTCTTTTTTTTTTCCCAAAATGGTCTGAAAGAGAAGAAAGCGAACACAGAGAACATCTTTCCAGTCTGAGAAGGGCTCTGTGTTTAAAGCTGCACGATCAAAGAATATACAGAGACGTTTGATTTCCAGGCTCATTAAACCGTCTCTGCGCTGTGATGTTTTTCCACGCAATAAAATCTTGGATCTTCCCCCTCATCGGCCGAGTCACACCCTTGGCTGGTGAGTAATTTCTAGATTCCTTATCTGCCCTCCGTACTCACATTCGTTAGGTTCAGATTTTGGTGTCGTGGTTTGGTTCCAATAAGTCAAACCCGTCATCGAGGACACAAGACCCCGCACGTCCGGAACCTCCCACCACAGACGTGTTTCTCAGGGGAGGAGGGCCTCTCCCTCTTCAACCCAGAGGAGGTTCAGGGCCTCGGTCTGCCGCTGCTCCCGCTGGTGGATCCGCCGCAGGCGCAGGATGTAGAGCAGGATGGCGAGGACCACCACCAGGATGCAGAGCGAGAACAGGTGGTGGTTGTACACAAAGGAAGAGCGCAGCCAGCTGGAGTGGCTCTGCCGCAATATTTCCTGCTGCAGGTCCCTGGAGACGACACGAAGGGCAGCAGACGACATAAATATAACACGCTGGCACATGTTTCTTACTAAAAAAAGATCCCTGGTACTAATCTTTACTAATGGACACA
This sequence comes from Lutjanus campechanus, assembly GCA_027495735.1. Taxonomy (NCBI): domain Eukaryota; kingdom Metazoa; phylum Chordata; class Actinopteri; order Lutjaniformes; family Lutjanidae; genus Lutjanus; species Lutjanus campechanus. The sequence continues at coordinate 5,082 of JAJHUR010076507.1, read as the reverse complement.
ATAACAACAGCATTCTGTGTGTGGCCTTTAACATAAAAATCATCCTTTAGTCCAATACAGTATGTGCATTTTCTGTGATGCTTAATAGCAAATTATGAGCCTTCACTATTCTGCATGTTTTATAGTTCATCAGTTATTCAGATATTAAACTGACAGGGCTCGTACGGCTGCGTGAGAGTAAAATTCAAGAACCTTTTAAACACTTTTAAGGTACCTAAACCAAAAATGTCCAGACACTCCAGGCCTTTATCACCGTCAGTTACTATAAATGCAATGACACATTCCTTTATCCCCCCAGAAATCTTGTTTTGTGTGTTATTGTCACTATGTTTATTTTACCAGATGGTATGTTTTGCCCACGATTATTAAATCCTCGATAATTTCCATAGTAAGGGACCAAGAGGGGACTAATCTAGTTGACGACGAGATCACGGGAAAAAAAAGTCTTAATTCTTTGATTCCAGCTTCTTAAATGTGAACATTTCCTGATCTCTTCACTCCTCTGCGACAGTAAACAATATCTTCAGTTTGTGGGCAAAACAAGACATTTGAGGATGTGATTTTGGGGCTTTGGGAAACACCATTTTATAGACCAAACAGCTAATAACAATGAACATACTTGGTTGCAGCCCTCGTTAAAAATTGAGCAGATCCAAACTTCCAAAACTTTGTACAAACCCTGAGAAGAGCTAATTAAGCTGCTTTATTGATCCTTTTCTGGGAAAGTTGTCCTCTTTATTTGAACCATTGCAACTCTAAGTGACATCAAGGCATTGTTTCAAATAAGCAAAGTGACATTTTACAGGTAAACGGTTGGGAAGTGTTCACACAGGCCACGTCTGCCGTTGCCATAATATTAAATACTTAATTTTAATTTACCTTTGGAAGTTTAATTTCTGTCTCATAAAAAAAAGAGGAGTTCATCTGCAAAATGAATGAACCAACAGCAGTTCCATTGATATTCCCCTGACTGCTCAATAAAAAAAAAACAAACATGACTTATTTACATGATTTAGGAAAATGAATAAAAGCAAAGGAATGCTTCTAATATAACATTAAAAGCCTGTACTCGAGTGTAAAGGGAGGGAACAGCATCCTGATAGAGGATGAAGTGCTCGTATGTTTTCTTTAATTATCTCACACTTTGCATACTGCTCTGAATAAATCTGCATATTGTGATTAATTTCCTGAACCTTGGTGTTAAAAGGTCACAAAGATAAGAGAAGCTGGGAATCAAAATTAAACACCAGCTATTGAGACGACAGCGTAATGAGGTGGAAATCACATCTATTCCCCTGAAGGCAGGATATGTTTCATTGTAAGATTTGTCACAGGTTCTGTCCTGGTCTGTATGAACAGTATGTGTGTGCGTTGTAATACCTGAGAGGCAGGAAGCGTGTTTTAAACAGGATGGCTCCCAGAGTCCACTGGACCTCCTTGTCATAAACCAGCTGGGCTGTTTTCAGACTCGGGTAGTCGGTGGGGAAACGGAAGCCGGAGTGCAACACCTCGTACATCCAGGCCGACTTGAAGCACTGATACCTGGATTAACAAGAGCGGGAAGACGTGTCAGAGCGGGAGAAACGAACAGGTGTTTATTCTGAGGATGTCTGCAAAGAGACGGTGAACATCAGCCGGCTGCACAGCTGCACCTCGAGCCATTTCAGACCTGCAGTTTCAGTCCAACCTGCGCCACCTACAGGCTAAATAAATAATCGCTTCTGCAATTCTGACACATGCAGGTGCTACAGTGACTGTTACAGCTGCAAATTTGTTCTTCTTTCCAAGCTGTTGTCTGTGTTTGAGGTTACATCATTTGCATTTTGAACCTGCAACATGTTAAAATATTAACCAGCGCACATTTTGTGATAAAGACTGTGTGTGTTCTCTGAGTGCAGAGTGTCATCACGTGCTTTCTGTCCTCCGGGGAGAGACGAGTTTTGTCTTTGGTGCTAAATATTTGTGCTATAAACTCCGGTGTTGCTGAAATCATTTACATATCTTTTGTTCATTGTGTAGAACAGTTGGCTCTGAATATTTCCCCAGAACATTAACACTTTGGCTCAGTTGTCAGCCCAAGTGTTAATTGTCCAAAAATCAAGCGTCTGCCAAAGCTCACTGTTGAGCCTGATTTATATTTAGAAAGAGAACAAAATCATAAATGAATTTACAAAATCGTATCATCTTTGGTGTTTTACAGTCATCGGCTAAACCAGCGGTTTCAAAAACGTTTTCTGCCACGCCCCCCTCGTTCAGAAGCCAGGAAAGCTCACACACCCCCAACCCCACAATTATCATCAATCATTAACAACAACTGGGGAAGCAACTCATAAATTTTTTGTTCATTTCCTCTACAGAAATCATATTAATTCAATTGAATTTCACTCTATATTTCTCCCCTGGTCATCCATGCTCCCTCTGCAACGCCAGCAGCGATATAAAAAGAGTTTTCTTTGCTTGTAGGTGGTGACACTGACATGTCAACACGCGCGGGTCTAAACTGTTGCTGGGACATGTTGGCAGGTGTCCGACGCTGACTAGGCAGCACCTCCTTGTGGACAATCTGCAGCGTGCTGGACGCAGATTGGTGAGTTTGTGACTCATTTACATACTTTACGTCTCACAGGTGTGTGTATTTCACCGGGATTAAACACAAGATGAACTGCTTCTTCTTTTGGCTTCTCCCCCTGTTTCTCCCCAGCAAACCGGGCCCCGCCCAACCAGGCACGGAAGTCTGATTTTATAATCTTATGATCCGCACATTGCACATTGTCACAGGCCTTCCTGATGCAACCCGGCCACGGGTTTGATTCATGTCTGTGGTCCTTTGCTTCCCCTCACTCGCTCTCACATTTCCTGTCCATGTAATGCTATCCTGTCAATAAAGGCTAAAACAAAAAGTAATGCACTGACTTGTGCAATCCCAGTGGCAACCTGGGGTTCAGTGTCTTGCCCAAGGACACTTAAATTCAATAAGTGGGCAGAAGACAATCTTGCTCGAGCTCCTGAGCCACAACCGCCCCAAACATACAAGATGAACTAGTTATCTGGAAAGAAAAGCAACAACCACCGTGGCTGAGCAGAGAATAGAAACTTTACAGAAAATACAATGAAAGGTACTTCATTCATACACTATTGTAATAATAAAGACTGACACTCAGGACGAAGACAGCTGGAGGAGAGAGATTAACGTACCTGAGTCTGCTCATGTCGGCCTGCTGAGAGAAAAGTTTGTTGTCGAGACGCTGTTTCAGTGTCATCCACTTGGTGGCGCAGTAGTCCTGCAGCGAAACCAAAACAAACGCAACGGGTAAATTTTCTGCGAACAAAAAAAAAGAAATTTTCAGCCAAGCTACTCATGAAAAGACCGTGTCTGGATACCGTAGCAGCTCGGGAGTACTTCTCGCTGTCATACTGTCCTCCCAACCTCAGCACGTCCTCCGTACAGTAAAAGAACTCAGAGAAGCCGTAGAACTCACTGTTGCTGAAGTTGATGGGAGCCTGTAAAAAAAACAAAAACATGGCATGAAAATATTTTTTTGTTTGTTTATTAAGAATCAAACCAGGTCGTCCAGCGAACAGTGACTTAAATACGAGTTAATGAATAAAGAACTCCCCTTTAAAAACAGGTTATCAAATGAAGGAAATACATCCATAATAACCAGTTTATTTTATTGGTAAAAATCAGAGGTTTCTGTGCATCAAATTACTTCCACAAAAATGTCACTTCTTCATCCATCACGAACGCTTGGAATTGACACTAAGATTCGTACCTGATAGACGCCCCCTGGTGACATGGTGCCATTGTGGAGGCCCAGGAAGGGTCGAACGGCCCCTTGACACCGAGTCCAGTCCCCCTGACCCCTCAGGTACAGCGTGCGGTTGTCCCTCACCACCGTGTCTGACAGACCGGCCGGCAGACAGGGGTCCAGGTACGGTTTGTCCTCACTCATGCCCGTCTGTGCGGTCAGAAACCTGAACGAACACGAATACCAGCAGTTCACTACAGCGTCGTCAATTACAGCGTCTTTACAACGTGTAATTACCATATTCATTTGGAGATATTAGTATAATTACCATAAACAACAGACTGCCACTGCTGACCAGCTTGTAAACTATATTTTTGCATCATGTACCACCTGGTTTTATCTCACAGAAAACATGCATTTCCATTTTGACAGGTGTTGGGGGCAGTAAAACATTTTAACATACTTCATTACAGATTTTTTTTTTTTTTTACAATGGCTAACATCCTCTTGTCCAATCTGTTTCAAAACTGAAAAGACAATTAGCACAACATCTGTCACGGACCGTACCGTTATCACAGTTCATGTTGTTTTCAGGGAACATGCGGTCAGTGAACGTGTTTCTAAAATGTTTAAATTTTCTTTAAATACAAACTTTCCAAATGCTTGTATTTAATTATGAGTCTTTCTTGTTTTATTTACAAATGCTATCTTAATAATAGACAATGACCAAGGACTGATCTCATTTCTCTTCTTTTCCTGTTTTCCAGACTTACTTTTTTTACTATTTTAAAAGTATGCTGATGAGAAGAATGAAGTTTGGGTCTGTACTGTTGCTTATTGACACTGGTATTCTCTGTATTATTTATTTAGCTATGAGGATATCAGGAAGGATCGAAGCAGGAAGCATTATGACTTTTATGTTACGACAAAATGTTGGACACAAATGTCAATAAAACAACAAACGCTTGCACACACAGCACGGCAGACATGAAACCTATTGTTTAAAAGCTTAAATATGAAATAAAACCTCCACTTCTTTAACAATAGCAGCTCAAAAGCTACATTGCAACAGCTGATAAGCACTTCTGAATGAACAGGAGAAATAGCTGATTTAAGTTGTGTGACATAAACCAACCACAGCTGATTCCAATCTCAATTAGAGACTCCGGCAGGTGCTGACGTTTTTTCAATTACACGGACATATCGAGTAAAAGGGGACTTTTCTGTATTGGTGTGTTTTATTTGTCCACATTTGGAACGAACGGCCCTGTATGTTTTTGAATTTTTCTGTTGATCACTAGAAGCGATTCCATGTTCCTAATAAAGCTTTAGC
>JAJHUR010076504.1:0-19699 GCA_027495735.1 Lutjanus campechanus | reverse complement strand
AAAAAACCTTTTTTTAAAAAAAAAAAAAAAAAAAAAAGGGTTCTCTGAATGAAAAGGGTTCTTAATGGAACCCCTCGTCCTACAAAGAACCCTTGACAAAACCTTTCTCCCAGAAAGGGTTCTCCAGAAACACAGCAGAACCACAGCCCTTCAGGAAGAACTCTTTTGGAACCCTTATTTCTTAGAGAGTAGCCTAAGAAACACAAAAAACACTACATATTTCAAATGTTTATTTGATAATAATCAATTAAATTATACATGATCAATCAAATATCATTAATATATCATCAATTAATTGTGATTATCCCTAATATTAATTCATAAGCAATAGCCTAAATATAATTATATAATATAGAATAACAGTCACTGAGAACATTTTTCTGCGAGAACACTTTTATATTTTGATACTTTTAAGAACATTTTCCTGTTTATGTTTACACGCTTTTTACTTCTGTAGTATTTTTACAGTGTAATATTAGTATTTTCCAGCACTACACTGTAAAACTGAATCGACCCAGTTTAACTGTGTTTCATGTATCAGCTCACTGGTTTAAGATATTAACTTAATCATCGCGCTTAATCACCACAACGGAGCGACACTGTTGTGGTGCTTCCTCCAAACGGTGTCGTGCTGAGACTCATCAGACAATCGTTCCGGGGCCATTTGTCCAAATTATAACCTCCTTTAACTTTGACGGAGTTTTTGTTTTAATGACAGTAAATTTATCTTTAACTGCGGAGGGCGGATCCCGGTGTGTGTGTGTGTGTGTGTGTACCCACCCACTCCGGCTGTTAGCTCACCAAGGCAGGGCACACACACACACACACACACACACACACACACACACACGTCTATAGGTAACGTTATAGCTTTACTTAGTCACGCTGTCTAACTTACCTGAATTTGTTGGTAGTTCTTCTCTAAATCCTCCCATTCCCGTAAACATTCACTTAAACCCGACGGACTGAACAACATTTTCTACTCTGACATCAGTTAGACCCGGAGTTTAGTAACATTCAGCTCCGCTGTGCAACAGTTGGACGGCTGACAGAGTCAAAGCTAAACACGGAGACAAGCGCGACTTCCTGTAACAGACTTCACAATAAAAGCCTCGGCGACGAACGCTCTTTATTGACTACAGAGGTATATTATTATATATTGTGTTATTATACAGACTAGTTATTTTACTATAGTTTTGTTATTTTTGTTATTATTAAAAAACGATTTTGATTTTTGTTTTAATCAAGTTTAGTTTCAGTTGGTTTCCAGGGTAATTTTACTAATTTATTTATTTATTTATTTATTTTTGGTATTAGTCGGGGGCAGATTTAAGAAGGTCAGAATAGATATTAAAATACAAACACAACACTTCGGGCAATAGACTCAGTCAACAGACATCCCAGACTTAATAAACGCCTCCGCATGCTTGTATTCACAAATTTGACCAAACTGACAAAGACTCAAACTAAATTTGTTTCCTGTACATGTTTGTTTGTTTGTTTATTTATTTATTTATTTAATATTATTATTGTTATTTATTTATTTATTCAGAAATGTCTTTTTGTTCCACCTAGTTTTAGTTAACTCTAATAACCCTGATCTACAGTTCTGGATAAGAGGTCCAAAATCTGAGACTGTTCTTTAGTTAATTAAGTTGTAAGTTTAAAAGTTGTTCCCTTGATAGATTATTCATAGTAGAATTGTGCAATCTGTTTCATCTCTAACTATCGACTGAAGTCACATATTTAATTTCCTCTCAATAAAACAAAGTAGATAAGCTGCCTTTCTGTCAAATTTAAAAATATTTCGGGGGTTACAATTCTGTGGTTTTATTTTGAAGGTACTGTTACACGTCCGGTTTTATCACGCCTCATGATTGTGCATTTTCAGACTCCACGACAGGTCCTGCGTGCTCGTGCTCGTTGGACGTGCTAATTTGCAACTGGTTGGTCCAATCAGATGTCCTGTTGGTGACGTATACGATTTTGGTTCCTCCTTTCGGCCAATCAGAGACAATCATTTGTAAAAGGAAAGAACGGCCCTGAGTTCAGCCTGTCAGGCATCACAACATCAATTAACAGGATTTTACAGCTTCAGATTACTGTCTCAACCTCAAGCATTTGTAAAGGAAACAAAGTCCTGTCAGCTGTGTGGGTTGTCTGGTCAGTTTTCCACAGTGAGGGGGACTCCTGTCTCCTGACAGGTAAGTTTTAGGGTAATACATTTGTCACTTTTTTGACATGCGCCTGTATTTTTAGAGCTGAGGTTATGTAACTTTGTAGACAAGGGAAACTGCCATATCCTATATTGTTAGCACCTCTGGCAGAGCCATATATGGACTGAACTACAACTAATGTTATTTATTTATTTATAAATCATTTTGTTCATGAATTAGTTACAACTACAAAACAAGAGAACACAAAAGTTATACAGCAACATAATATGTTGATATTATACATCGAGTCTGGGCATGTCACATCGAAAATGTTGATTTGGTTTCAGAGTATTTTCATATTGATATGTCAAGTGAAATAAATGTTAGAACCTGGGCCATGAATTGAGATTTTAAACTAAAAAACGTGGCTGATAACCTGAAGCAGACAAATCTACCGAGCTTCTGTTGTCATTTGCTCTGGCAGATATTGTCTGGGCCTCGTTCCATTCAGACACAATTCCAGCAGTCGTGGACAGTCACAGCTGTTTATTTCATATAGGGCAGGTTCTTTATGATGATTGACAGTCCGGATTTGAAAAAAGTCATGTTTTGCTGCTGTGATTAGCAGAGGTGGGAGTGAGTCACACAACACAACAAACAGCTTCAACATCCTGTCATCAGATAAAATAACGAACATTAAAAGGCCTGTTACTCATCTGACTTTTAAACTCTTAATTTCCGAATGACCTAAATTAAGTTTGTACACAGTTTGATTTGTCTCTTGTCATTGATTAACTATAAACACTCCACTATCTGCTGCATGTTAACTTCAACTTCTTCAGTGACAGAGATGATCTAGATGCAGTTTTGTGGAGAAACATCAGAAAAAAAAATAATTTAAAGCAGTGCTTTTCATTAGAGAACATTTTACACATCATAAAAAGAGAGCAACATGTATTGATCATTTGAAAACATGCACCACACATACTCACTGGCCTCTTCATTAGGCACACCTGTTCAACTGCTCGTTAATGCAGATATTTAATCAGCCAATCACATGGCAGCAACTCAATGCATTTAAGCATGTAGACATGGTGAAGACCCGACAAATCTGCAGCAACTGTGTGATGCTGTCATGTGAATAAGGACCAAAATCTCTGAGCAATGTTTCCAGCAGCTTGTTGAATCTCTGCCACGAGGAATTAAGGAAGTTCTGAAGATAAAAAGGGTCCAACCGGGACCAGTGAGGTGGACCTAATAAAGTAACTGGTCAGTGTACATCAGTGTTCAGCAAAACAAAATCAGAATCACAGAAAGTTCAAAAATAGATCAAATATACACGAGATGAGAGTAAGTCAGACTTATTCAAACATTGAATTAATGAGAAATCCACTCACTCAATCAGGTCAGTTCACAAATCACTAATAAACAGATTAAGGTTGTTTTTTTTGCAATGTTTTCCCTTGACATTATTTTTCCCTCTGACTGTGTTCAGAACGTGTGATTAGTGAGATCTAAGATGAACGAAAGAACAAAACTAAACTAACCATTTGTTCTTGTCGACGGCAGAGTGAATGAACCACGTTGGTGAATCAGAGAGTTGAGGTCGTTCTTGATGTTTGAAAAATAATTCTTCAAACCTAAGATCGGTTGATAGTGTGAGAAAACCTGATTCATATAAGCCTCAAGCAATTGTGAACCCTGACAGTAATCATATTCAGGGTCACCATGAACTATTTCACAGCCTGCCTCTTTATCTCTTAAATAACATTGATATGCATAGGAACATGTTATATGGGCGCACATATCTTCTCTGTCCAAAAGTAATATGAAAGTACTGGTTTTGTAAGTCTTGTATTTCTCCAGCAGCCGATCCAGCTCCTCCAGATACAAACTGATTGCAGCACTTATATCACGAACGTAGTCTGATGCACGTCTGCCAGACTGAATATTCAGTCGAGCCTCGTGGATCAGCATCTGCAGGTGGAAGGCGGCTCCGTTGACCCAGATTTTGAACCCGCGGGTGCTCATGTGTCCGTCATGCTGCAGGGAGTTTCTGAGGACGGTGAGCTGGTTGCTCAGCTGCTGTTCTAGTCTCCGTAAATCCTCCCGTATCCTCTGCTGGTTGTTCATGAACATTCGATGGCGCCTCAGATACTCTGACATCGTGTCCCGGACGGCCGAACCTTTCTCTTCACCAAACACACGTCGGAGCATGCTGTAGGAATCAACGTTTGATTGACTGGTGCTCTTGGTGACGATCTCAATGATCATGGAAATCACCAACGCTCCGAGTCCAACAGCATTTGGGACTGAATTGAACGAAGCCAAACTAGATCCCAGACTTTCAACAAAGCCTGGTGCGCTGTCGAGCAGTGCATTAGAGGTCTGCAGCAGCACGGTGGTGGAGTTAGTGCCAGAATATTTCAGCAGCTCATTATCTATGCCCACATCTGGTAGGACGCATGGGTCCTGCAAAGCAATTTCATAATATTCGACAGCCAACCTGTCATAGACGTCTTGTGAGATTTCATTGCCCATTTTTTCCCACTAGATCTCTCGGGCTCAGACAGACGAAATCAAAAAGAAGTACCACGACCAACAGACTGAACAGACTGTGTGAACATAAAGTCCAGTTGACTCCTTCATATAAAACCAGCAGGACAACAGCAGGAGCCAACCAGGCCTCTGCAAAGTGAGGCGTATTTGTTGACTTTGTGTCCAACGTCCACAAACGGTATGATGTTGTAGGTAGTTGCAACTTAATAATACTGTATGTTATTACAACTTAATATTACTGTAATACAGTATTATGTAATAATACTGTATTACAGTATATTAATACTGTATATACATGTGAACATCAAATGATATGCAACACATGAATTTATAGAAAATTATTGCTAAATCATTTTAGTGGAAATAAATGTTAAACTACAGACAAATAAAAGTAGAAGATATAATTTATGTATAATTCACGGCACAATTCAAAGAGGAACAAAAATAATTTGTCTCTAGCCATTGACCTCTGTTTCTATTGTTTGCAAAGTAAGGTCCACCAGAAGTGTCCTCTAACTCAACACTTTATGGAGAAAAAACCAAACAAACAAAACACTTCTTCAGAGCACTGTGTTTTATTTGTTGTAAAACATGTCTGGAGCATTTTTTGCATGTGGAAAACACAGCACCGTGTTATGATCTATTGAGAACAAGCATGACTAATGTCAGTGTGCAGCAAAACAAAGTCATGATCAGAAAATTCAGAAAGTAAAGTCCAGTTGACTTCATATTAAACCAGCAGGACAACAGCAGGAACCAACCAGGCTTCTGCAAAGTGAGGCGTATTTGTTGACTTTGTGTCCAAGGTCCACAAAGTTAGATGTTGTGGTGGATCAGGGTGGGTATCTTTTAAAGGTTTTTGTTACCAGTGACTTGACTTTCACTCCAGTTCCTGAATCCTTTTCAGATACTAATACAGTGCAATCAAAAGACAAAGCTGTTCAAAGACTTGGGAGCAGCTGGAGAAACTGCTTGTATTTAGCCATGAATTGAGACTTTGAACTAAAAAACGTGGCTGATTACCTGAACCAGACAAATGTACCGAGCTTCTGTTGTTATTTGCTCTGGCAGATATGTCTGGGCCTCGTTCCATTTAGACACAATTCCAGCAGTGATTGCTGTGATTGGCAGAGGTGGGAGTAAGTAACACCTGTACAAGTCACTAGCAAGTCTTAACCTTCAAGTTTCAGGCAAGTCCCTGGCAAGAGTGATTTTTACAGAAAACTTTTTTTTAAAAAGTGTCTGATTCTCTATGATAGTTGATGCAACAAGGCTGAATGGTTGGAAAAAGGGAAGAGACGTCCCTGTAACAATCTCACCACATCATGTTGGTTTTATCAACTAAATACTGTAACAAACAATAACATACAAAATAGAACATCTACTTAGCTTGTTTTGCTGTTTCTATTATAGGTGTGAATTAGAAACATCATTGTCATGGCTGTCGATTCACTGGTTAAAAACGTGGTTCAGAGATATCAGTCACTTTCGTTCCCACGGTGTGAAGCTCCCAGTCAGACAGCTGCTGCAGAAACCCTGTGTTTGACTTCATGTTGGGTTTAAATTTGAGCCTGTACTTGCAGGCCCACTTTACAAAAGGTCAAGCCAAGAGCATTATACTGTATTATTAAATAACACTGAACGCAGCAACTAAAGTCACAGGACATTCACAGACATTTTTTGCCTTGTTGTGTACATGCTGACATTGACATCAGTTAGTTAATTAACAACTTGATGAGGACGAGCTTTTCGTTTGCAATTAATTAAGCACGAAAATCCACCGAATGAATTACTTTCCAATCTCTGCAATCTAAACAGACAGAAGTTATAAACTTATGAAAAGCTCATCCTTCGAGCCGGAGTTGAACCAGCGACCTAAGGATACCTGTCATTAACAACCTACAGTCCTCCGCTCTACCAACTGAGCTATCAAAGGGAGCAGACAAACCTGAATCCCGAAAAGTTACAGGAACATTACGAACAGCCACATGTCCTACTCTAAGGCAAGGCCTTCGAGTTGGAGATTCATGAAGGTAACAAGTATTTGTAGAAATTCAGATGAAGAATGGCACACCTACCTGTTTAAAGTCTTTGGAGATCATCTACACAGGACAATCACAACCACTTGTTGCCATGTTGCGTATGTGCCAACAGTGACGATACTTAGTGAGCCACGAGATGAAGACAAGCATTTTCAGAATGAACCAATTAGGCAATGAAACCCACCACTCTGAGAGAAATTCCTTTCCATGTTTCTAATCTGAACAGAGACCCAAAGACAACAGGCATGGTCTTGGATTTAGAAATTCCTGAATGATCAAGGTAAGAGGTATATCCTTGAATTCGGATAACAAACATCACAACTACCTGATTGAAGTGATTGAACCACTTTTTTGCTATGTTGCATTGTCACCACTGAATGTGGACAAGCTTTTTCTTTCTGAACCAATCAGCCAATTAAATCCACACTTGTGTAACTGAGTAGTTTTGCATCTCTCCAGACAGAAACTGTAAACCCATGAAAAGCTCATCCTTCGAGCCGGAGTTGAACCAGCGACCTAAGGATACCTGTCATTGACAACCTACAGTCCTCCGCTCTACCAACTGAGCTATCGAAGGGAGCAGACGCATAGAAATCCCAAAGACTTACAGGGATGTAGCAAAAAACCCCACATCTACATAAGGTAATCACTCATTTAATACTGTTAGGTTCACAACAAATTTACTACAGAATGAAGATGGCCACTAAATGTACCAGTGAACATGGGAATACTGTAACCCACAGCTCTGAAAAAAAAGCCTTTCCATCTTTCTTCCCTAACCCTAAACAAAAAGACCAAAAGGACAAAGACAACAGCCTTAGAATCAGAAATTCCTGAAAAATAAAGGTAAGAAGCACATCCTTAAATTTAGCTAAAGAAAGTCACAACTACCTGTTTGAAGTTATGTAAGATCACAACCTCTTTCTTGCTGTGCTGCACTGTGACCACTTAATGAGCCACAGGATGTGGACAAGCTTTTCAGAATGAACCAATCATGCAATGACATCCACACTTGTGAAATTGATTAGTTTTGCATCTCTCCAGACACAAATTTGGAAACCCATGAAAAGCTCATCCTTCGAGCCGGAGTTGAACCAGCGACCTAAGGATACCTGTTATTGACAACCTACAGTCCTCCGCTCTACCAACTGAGCTATCGAAGGTTTCAGGGGGGTCACAGCTACATGCCTAACTCTGCATGGAGCATTCAGTCATTTAATATTCTCACTTTAACTGCAACCTGGCCACTTAATGTACCACGGGACCTGGGAAATATTTGTTTTTTTTTCTGACTAAAATTGCCTTCACAAGCTTTCAAATCGGAAATGACAGAAGAAAAATGACAGAACACAAGGCCTTAAAGTCAGAGATACGTAAGTGAAAAGGTAACAAGTATTTTCTTAAACTCAAATGATGAATGGAGCAACTACCAGCTTAAAGTCTTTGGAGAGCACCTACACAGGACGATCACAACCACTTGTCACCATGTTGCGTAAACGCCAACATTGACGACAGTTAGGGAGCCACTGGATGTGGACGAGCTTTTTCCTCACCTAACGAAACAATCAGGCAGTGGAATACACACTTCCAAACTTGATTAGTGTTGCACCTCTCCAGACACAAATTGGAAACCAATGAAAAGCTCATCCTTAGAGCCGGAGTTGAACCAGCGACCTAAGGATACCTGTCATTAACAACCTACAGTCCTCCGCTCTACCAACTGAGCTATCGAAGGGTACCGGCAACCCGGAATCCCAAAGACTTACAGCGGCATGGCAAAAACCCCACATCTACTTAAGGTAATCACTCATTTAATACTGTTAAGTTCACAACAAATTTACTAATCATTGAAGCTGACCACTCAGTGTGCCACTGAGCAAGGGAAAACTTTCACTTATGTCTAAATCAAGGGATGAAACCCACAGCTCTGAAGTTAAATTAAGTCAAATCTGAAATGACAAGAGAAACCAGACAAAAGGCGAGGCCTTCGAGCCGGAGATACCTGAATGATCAGCTATAAAGCTGTTTAAATTCAGATGGTGAACGTTATAACTGCTTGAAGTCATTGAAGACCACAACCTGCTTTTCACGATGTTGCATTATCACCACTTAATTAGCCACTGGATGTGGACCAGCTTTGACTAAACTGATTAATTTAGCATTTCTCCAGACAGAAACTGTAAACCCATGAAAAGCTCATCCTTCGAGCCGGAGTTGAACCAGCGACCTAAGGATACCTGTCATTGACAACCTACAGTCCTCCGCTCTACCAACTGAGCTATCGAAGGGAGCAGACAGTCCAAAATCCCAGAGTGACAGGTAGATGACAAACAGTTACTTGTCTCACTGTATGTACAGTATTAGCTCATTTAATATTATTATGGAATGAAGTCATTCTCCACTAACACTGTATAAGCCTCACAAATGATGCTGCCCCCTCTCCAATCCTCACCTTAGATCAGAAAAAATGCCTTTCTTTCTTCCCTAACCCTAACCCTAAACAAAAAGACCAAAAGGACAAAGACAATGGCCTTAAAATCAGAAATTCCTGGAAAATAAAGGTGAGAAGCTCATCCTTAAATTTAGCTAAAGAAAGTCACAACTACCTGATTGAAGTCATGTAAGATCACAACTCCTTTTTCGCTATGTTGTACTGTGACCACTTAATGAGCCACAGGATGTGGACAAGCTTTTTCACAATTAACCAATCAGGCAAGGAAATTCACACTTGTGAAATTGATTAGTTTTGTATTTCTCCAGACACAAATTTGTAAACCCATGAAAAGCCCATCCTTCGAGCCGGAGTTGAACCAGCGACCTAAGGATACCTGTTATTGACAACCTACAGTCCTCCGCTCTACCAACTGAGCTATCGAAGGGAGCATATAACCCAGGCTCCCTAAGAGTTACAGGGACTGTGTGCCAAAAGGTAAAACCTGAGTACATCAAATGAAGAGATTTCATTACTTGGTTTTACGTATAATCTTTGTTTTTCATGAAAAAATCAAGGCCTTCCTGTCGATGAAAGAGATGAGATGATGAAGGGATCAACCACCGGCTTAAAGTCTTTGGAGAACACCTACACAGGACGATCACAACCATCTGTTACCATATTGCCGACATGCCAACTTTGATGTTGGTCACTTAATGAATCACTGTATATGGACAGGCTATTTCTAACGAGGCATGAAAATCCACACGTCTGAAGTGAATTACTTTCACATACATGCAATGTAACATGGAGAAATTGTAAACCCACAAAAAGCCCATCCTTCGAGCCGGAGTTGAACCAGCGACCTAAGGATACCTGTCATTGATAACCTACAGTCCTCCGCTCTACCAACTGAGCTATCGAAGGGAGCAGACAACCAGTAATCCCAAAGAATTATGGAGACATGGCAAACAGCCACCTGTCTTACTCTACATATACTATTAGCTCATTTAATACTCTTACTTTTACAACAAATTCGATACAGTTTGAAGCCGGCCACTTGATGTACCACGGGACCTGGGAAAACTTGTTTGTCTGAACAAATCAACAAAGAAAATCCACAGCTGTGACAAAAATTGCCTTTGCATCTTTCTAATCTGAACAGACACCAGACAGACACAGACGAAATGCATGGCCATTGAGCTGGACATATCTGAAAGATAAAGGTAAGAAGTAGCTCCTTAAATTCAGATCATGAATGTCACAACTATCTGCTCAGCGTCATTCACGATCACTTCTTTTTCGCTATGTTACGTACTGTACATGCCAACATCGACGCTGTTCTCTTGATGAACTACCAGGTGTGGACAAGCTTTCTCTTTCCAAACCAATCAAGCAATGAAATTGACACATGTGGAAGTAATTACTTTCACAAATTTGGGAAACCCACAAAAAGCCCATCCTTCGAGCCGGAGTTGAACCAGCGACCTAAGGATACCTGTCATTGACAACCTACAGTCCTCCGCTCTACCAACTGAGCTATCGAAGGTGATACATAGGCCCCAATCCCGAACAGCTGGAGGGACATGACAAACACCCACGTCTTACTCTGCATGGAGCATTCAGTCATTTAATATTCTCACTTTAACTTCAAATTTAATAAAGATTGAAGCTGGCCACTTAATGTACCATGGGACCTGAGAAATATTTTGTTTTTGTTCGAACAAATCAAACAATGAAACCCACAACACTGACAAAAATTGCCTTCACAAGCTTTCAATGTGAAATGACAACAGAAGAAAAATGACAAAAGACAAGGCCTTGGTGTTGGAAATTCCTGAAAGATAAAGATAAGAAGTACATCCTTAACCGATCAGGCAGCATGACATCTGGAACAGCTGTACTGTTTGCGTCTGTGTGTTTATTGGAATCCAGAAAAGCGAGAATGAAACAATTATGATTCATAACATACAAAATGTACAAGACGTTATATCTGATAGCACGAGACGGCCCGACCAGGGGAGAAAAGGGTCTGTGTGCTTCTGTTAGAGCTGGTTGGATAGACCCGTGCGTAATTTTGCGCACTTCCAACTTCAGAAACACTTTCTGATTCTGTTTTGTCAGCCCACGGTAATGTTAACGGGACAGAGGGGCAAGGATGGGAGCTGGATATAAGGATGAGGAGGAAGAGGAGAAGAAGGAGCACGGACTGCGTAACTGCTCCTCAATCCTGATTGTTGTCTCCATATATTACGCGCTCTTGCTTTTTCACTTCTTGAACCAGGTCGGTCTCCTCTCTGGAAAATCTTTTCTCTTTGTTTCCTTCTGGTAAATCCGCCGTCATGCTGGCACACCTGCTTCTCAAAGGTGATGACAGCTGACTTTCTGATTGCTTTATTGCATGTTCGGCAAGCAAGCTCGCCGGTGAATTATTATTATACCCCTGTGCCCCTGGCGCAACATGGCAAAGGTGGATTTGGACACTCCTTGAATAAATTAAATCCATTGCGCCTCGCGCTTTCGATCAGAGTAAGACAGGGCTTAGTGACGTAAACTCTTAAAAAAGTTAATTTCCCGGGATAGAAAAAGTCTAATTTTCGGGAAAAATATTGATCCCTAGTCCTGACATCTTTGTTATTGCTCTTCTGCGCATGCCGGTCTGTTCAGGGCCGTGGACCGTTCACACGGGAATCAATGTAGGTCAAATATAGGTCACATTTAAAAAGTAATGTGAACAGCCAAGCACAAAAATCGGATCTGTGTAAAAAATCAGAATTCAGCATTAAGATCTGCCGTGTGAACTTAGCCCTTGTTTCTGAACCAAACAGGCAATTAAATCCACATTTGTGTACTTGATTAGTTTTGCATTTCTCCAGACAGAAACTGTAAACCCATGAAAAGCTCATCCTTCGAGCCAGAGTTGAACCAGCGACCTAAGGATACCTGTTATTGATAACCTACAGTCCTCCGCTCTACCAACTGAGCTATCGAAGGGAGCAGACGGGCGCTCATCCCATAGAATTACTTTCACTTATGTCTGAACAAATCAAGCGATGAAACCCACAGCTCTGAAGTTAAATTAAGTGAAATCTGAAATGACAAGAGAAACCAGACAAAAGGCCTTCGAGCCGGAGATACCTGAATGATCAGATAGAAAGTAATTTGTTTAAATTCAGATGGTGAACGTTACAACTGCTTGAAGTCATTCAAGACCACAACCTGCTTTTCATGATGTTGCATAATCACCACTTAATTAGAGACACAAATTTGTAAACCCATGAAAAGCTGATCCTTCGAGCCGGAGTTGAACCAGCGACCTAAGGATACCTGTTATTGACAACCTACAGTCCTCCGCTCTACCAACTGAGCTATCGAAGGGAGCAGACAGTCCCTGATCCCAGAGAATTACAGCGACATGACATACAGCTACATGTCTCACTGTATGTACAGTTTTAGCTCATTTAATACTATTATGGAATGAAGTCATTGTCCACTAACACTGTATAACCTCACAAATGATGCTGCCCCCTCTCCAGTCCTCACCCTCCCTAACATTCAGTTAGGAACGTACTTTCAGCGACTCTCTCAGTCCAAACCAGTCGGCAGTTACTGCTCACTTCAGCTCCAACAACCCGACACTCAAGAAAAAAACTGTCGAGGTGACAGGACATGATATTGACTCCTAATTTTAAATACTTTAAATACTTTTTTAATCATTCAAATTTGGGCGGGTGGTTAATAACACACGTTCCTGCAGTGTGACAAACATTTATTATTGCTTCACACAGAGAATAAACCTGGAAACATCTGAATGAATATCAGCTGAACAGCAGAACAGCTTCAAGGACATAAAGTCTGAAAGAATACGGTATGAATACTGCAAAATCATGAGACGCGTTTGTTCTGTGTTTTGAGAATTTCACATTTTATTTAACTTTGTACAAAACTGAAATACCCCCACACCCCCCCAACCCACCCCCACCCAACAAGCCGTTGTCTCTCTTATCATTGAAAGTGCTATTAAATCATCAAGAACTAAAATAACAAAATATTACACTTCAGACAATATCACACATAACACTGCAACAGTCTAGCATTTCTGAGTGTGATTTTTTTTCTCCCACAAACTTTATATATGTATTTATAACATTTAATATTAATAAACAACAAACCTCGCCCTGGTTGGTGATGATTTTGAATTGACAATAATTTGTAAAGAACATATCTTTTAATGCTGCAGTTTGATGGTTGAATCTCCTTCCTGCCTGTCAGACAGACGGCTGAATCTATGCCTTTTTTTAATTTTGTCGTTCCAGTAACCAACAACAGTGGTGGTGAGCGGTGACACCCAAAAACAGGCTTCAAAGTCTTTGCTGATGTCACACTACCTTCATATTTCTCTACAGGCTGTGCTCCTCACCTTAAACCCAACTTATATTCAAGTTACTGTTCACTTTATTAAAAACAGATCAACAGACAGTAATGACATTACTGTAAAAGTAATGTTTTTCCAAAACTCCGGACAGATGTGCAGGAAGTTGCAGGGGTCAGGAGCAGTACACAGCAGGACGGTCTGACCTACATGATGGGATCTGTTGGGTTTGAACTGACGGGCGTTCAGGTACACCTGTGGGAGGAACGGACAGGGGACCCGTTGGTGAGCGAGCCGGTGTAGTTGGGGGAACTGGTGTAGCACGGCGGGTTGTCGAGCTCAGATCCAATGCTGTTGCTGGAAGAGTCATCCATCGAGGGATCCTGCAGAACAGAAAAGAGTTCAGGCTTCTGCGAATGATTAAACAAACCAAACCGTGACTGTTAGAGGTGGGACTTAACTTATCCAGACGCCAAAAATGCAGCAAAATGGAAAAAGTTTTTGCTAAAATAAGCTCAGGCAGCAGGTAGCTTGTGACGTGTGTTTGTCGTATGTAGTTGCCATATACAAAAAAACCAGTAGAGGGCAGCAAACACCACACAATGATGGCAGAATAAGTAATAAGTTTTTTCTGGAGTTTTCTGTACTTAAACTTGTATTAACAGTAGTTAACTGAGTGATAATTAAATTATAATTCAGTTTGTGTTTCATATTAAGAGCTCTAATAATCTATATGAATGATAAATGGCGTCTTTTGTGGTTAAATTTTAATGTAGCAAAACAAAGTTTCTGTCTTGCTGCAGCTTTAATAAAATCATAGTGGAACGAGGTCGATACCTTTTGCTGCAGAATGTAAAGTGAAGTTACTGCATTTATTCCGTTGTGCTCTGTCATCTTTGGAAGCACGTCGTCTGTGGCAAAGAACAAAACATTCATTCATAAACACACATTTCTTCATGGAGATTATTCTAGTCCCATTTTAGACGATCTGATCAGTTGTCATATCATTTGTCATCATGTATCAGTATTGATTCAGTATAACGATATCATACCTCTGTGACTGATTGGTGAGCGATGGGAGTGGTCATAAATCCTGGAGAGAGGCTTTCTAGGTGGGTGTTTTGACCTAACAAAACCAAAGTGGTGTCAGTGCATTCATGTTACGTTATAATCTTACATTGTTAGTTTAAAAGCCTGTTAGCTGTTCTTACTTTTTGGAAGGCGTCCAGCAGGCACATACTGTTACTAAAGTGATGAGGAGGAAGATGCCTCCAGTGGAGAGGATGATATAAAGGGAACTTCTTCCTGTCAGGATACACAAAGTTACAATTAATGAACATTAAGAGTAAAAGAACAAAGACAGAGCAATGAGAGGAGTTTTTTCTTTAGGTGGAGAGCGTTTTGTGTGTGCACCCTGCACCCTGGATGCCTCACGTTCTCGATGCTTGGAAAACTTTGCATTTTTGCAGGAGTGCTCTGAACGCCTCAGCTTCAACTCAGGGTGGAAAAGCAACCAAAGTTATTTGCATTTTTCCCCCATTGTCCAAACAGATGATTAATTGTGACATGAGCTTTCTGGGGTGGTGAGGTCAAAGTTATGGACCCAGAGGAATATGATTTAACCAACTGTAGTTACCAGGATTTGATCAGAAAACAGCAGGGTTGGAGTTGTTTTTATTCATATAAAGTGTAATAATACAACATACAGTTTGGTTTGGTTTATGCTAAATCCTTTTCCATGTGTCCCTGTCCTCTGTGTGATCAGTGTGTCATGTGATCCGTCCCTTTTGTCAGCAGCATGGTGGCGCCGCAGTAAGCACTTTTACCTCAGAAAGAGGCCCTGGATTCACCTCAGTGGCCTTTCTGTGTGGGGTTCGCATGTTCTGCTGTGCTTATGTGGGTTTCCTCTGCGTGCTCTGGTTTCCCTCCACCATCAAAAACATGTATGTCAGGTCTTTTCTCTGGTCAGTTCCCCTGAACGAGGCTCTGCCTTTAGAACTGGGCTCTTTGGTTCCTGGTGCTGTCGTGTCTAGACAGGAACCCTAGATTTCTAAAACTGCAGGAAGATTTTACTGTGTGCATCTTTTCCAGGCTCATCCAAAGTCTCTTATTTCACTTTTTATGACTTATTTATTCATCCATCTATTTATCTCAGTTTTGTTTTGTTTAGTTTTTTTCCTTAAAGAGAGTAAAGTAGCATTTCCCCCTTTTTTATTCTATAACACAGGGTCATGTTATAGAATGATATTATATGAAAAGCATTTGTTCATTGTTATATTTTTTTTGTATGTATAGGTAACTGATTTCTTATATTCAGGCTTGAGGAGTAATAGATTACATATAATGGTATTACGATTTTAAAGTAAAGATAGATATGCTACCATGCACGCACAGCTGCCAATTCATTATCATGACCTCTGGTGAAAAAATGCTTCACTGGGTGGAAATTTCAACAATTTTGTCTTTTAATCAATCGATCGATCAATCAGTTGCACAAAACAAAGGAAGGAACAGCTGGACAAACTAAAAAAACCTAACAACAAACATAAAACTCTTACAGCTGCACCGATTAATGGATTATTAAGTGATTATTAAATCAATCACTCTGAGTCATTTTTTAATTTAAAAAAGTCAGAATTCTCTGATTTCAGCTTCTTAAATGTGAATATTTTCTGGTTTCTTTACTTCTCTCTGACTGTAAAATGAATATTTTTGACACTTGAGGACGTCATTTTGGACTTTGATCAACAAATCAATTAATTGAGAGAAAGAATGACAGATTAATCAGTGATGAAAACCATCATTAGTTGCAGCCCTACATCCTGTATAACCTGCTGAACTAATAGAAAACAATCACACAAACTGGACAAATAACTTTAAATTCAAGTTTTTTTTTTCATTATCAAGCTGGCGCTCAGTGAAACAGCGACCTGACGGCGTGTTGTGAGTGTAGAGGTTAAAAAATGTGTGAATGCTTTTATTTCATATTGTTGGTAAATGACCATGATGGTATAAAAAGGGAGAAGGAAGATGTCATCTTCAGCTTAATTGAGAAGATAATCGACTGATTAATCATTAATGAAAATAAACGTTAGCTGCAGCCCTAAAAACACTAAAGTAGTAAGTAGTAAAG
Organism: Lutjanus campechanus; assembly: GCA_027495735.1. Classification (NCBI taxonomy): domain Eukaryota; kingdom Metazoa; phylum Chordata; class Actinopteri; order Lutjaniformes; family Lutjanidae; genus Lutjanus; species Lutjanus campechanus. The sequence continues at coordinate 3,006 of JAJHUR010076504.1, read as the reverse complement.
TAAGTAAAGTAGGCAAATAATTAAGTTACATTACTTTAATATTGTGATAGTTGGATTATGTTACATGTTTGAAGTAAAACCTCCCCACTCTGCTCATACTGCAGCACGTCAGTTTATCTGTCACGATGTGTTTAAGTCTTGTCGGCTCTTTAATAACCAGGCGGCGTCTCTTACTGTAGACGGTCAGTCTGATCGGCAGACTCGTCATGTTGCCAACAGGATTCTCCACGATGCAGCTGTAGATGTCGTCATCTGCCATCAGCACCCGCGTGATGGTCAAGAGCTTCTGGTCAGGTGACAGCACGAACCTCGTCACATTGGTCAGCGGCTTCCCACCTTTGAACCACCTGTACGTGGTCCTGGTTCCATTGTCATGGGAGCAGTTGAGGACGACGTTTTCGCTGAGCTCCAGGACCGACGAAGACTCCATGTGGATGTAGGGCCTGGACACAGCCTCTGGATATTTACAAAAAACAAAGAACAAACCTTTGATGCAGTATGTGTGGTGAGGTGGTGACCCTGAGGTCTTAAACACAACATTTCAGAAAACATAAAGTTTTTCAGAAGTTCCACAAACCAGACGATGTTCATATAATGAATAGTTCTTATTTAGATTTAATTCTGATGATTGTACCTGTTGTGGTTCCACTTTACCGACTTATTTAAACCTGCATTATCAGGTTTTTTTGGTCACTCCAGGGCAGCAGAAACAAGCTGGAAACACAACACTGATGTACCGTCGTCTTTAAGTTGGTTTGCTGAACTTCTTTGCAAATAGGCGTTAATTCATACATCTCAAAAGTGCATTTTGTCTCTAATGTCCTGGAAAAAGTTGTCGTCTCACGACTTCTCACGTCTTTAGACTCCAGAAACAATGCTACTTTCATTTTGGCCTCAGTGCCATCTTAGGCTCTGTTTTATTTGCATGTGTCACCGGGGTCTGTTTTTTAGAAAATACAACAAACAGGAAACTGTACTTCCCCTCAAACTGAGTGAAGCACATCACCTTCAGTCTCCTTTAAGTTCTCCAGAGGATGTTAATGCTGGATGGTCAGATTGTTCCCCGGGCACCATCGTAGAATGGGTCATTTTTATGTATAGTAGGCACAGGTCCTATTCCTAAACACCCAGACTGGACAAACCCAACACTTTTCAACACACGGCCTTTTGCATTTTGCACCACTACAGATTTTTCTACATGTTTAAAACAGGAGGGAGAGACGAGGGGGTTGTGTTTCTACAAGCTCACCACTAGATGCCACTAACTCCTACCCACTGGTCCTTTGATATCACCCCAGAAAATGTCTCTTCACATTTCTGCATTAGTTTGATTCAGAAAATCAAACATTTTCTTCCCTTGGAGCTCTGAGGACAGACTTACATGCTTTTATTATTTCACACTGTCACTACTGTAGCTCTCTTTACATGTCACTCAGTTATAACCTAACCTTTCTGCAGCGTGTTCAGAAATTTAAAAGTCACAGTTTTACAGTTAAAAACTGCATTTGTCTGTTCTCCCTTGTGGGAAACTAACAGTCGGTCCCTGCAGGATTTTGCGAGCTGTTTTTGTGATTGTTGCGGCCTAAAATGTCTGATTTCATGGCAGCTTTTCCAAAGAGATTGTGATGCATGCTGCAGTGTTTTAAGGGATTTTTTGCAATAAAATTGCAGGACTAAGAGGAAATTGCAATAAAAAGTTGCAAGTTAAATTAAAAAGTGAAAAATTAATAATCAAAGACAGTTTATTCCAGTGAGAATTAAAAAGCACTCTGCTCTGAGTGTTCTCAGTAAAGGCAATGTCAAGACAAACAAACTTATGAAAAGACTTCATTTTTAACGTTTTTGATTTTCAAATGAAATAAATTTGAAACTGGTGTGGCAACTGAATATTTTCCATTTGTACTGTATTATAGTTAGTTTGCTTTAAGGTAGCAAAATGTCTGCAAATTAAGTTTACATAGTCTGTTTTATGGCAAAAGGTATAAAAGCAGTTTTCTACCAGCTGTCATCATAATGGACGACTAAAGAGCCATGAAAGTTTCTGTGCATCAGTCATCAGGAGGCTGCATTCTCAGCTGCAGAGTAGGAAGAAACTCTCTCCCAGACACACACATTGTTGCTCCCTCCTACTCTTCCTCAGTGTACAGGTGACCTTCACACAGGCATCTGTGTGGGCAGCGCTGATGCCATTCTTTCACTATTACGTGCACCAGTGAGGTATTCGTCCACTGACATCCTTGTCTTTGAAAGCCTGCAGTTAAAGATCTGTGACTGTTAACGAGGTCTGAGGTGAAAAATTGGCCACAAGAGGTCCTGATGCAAAAGCAGTCAGGGAGGCTGGTGGTGCCAGAACTGCAGATTTTACCACAACTGTTAAAACTTGTATTTTTAGAGAAGAAATTCAGAATACCTAGAAGACGGGTCAGCTCATGCCTGTGATCAATATACCCACACACAGTTTAAGCCTTTATCATCCTTGATGGATGTGCTCCAAAATCTGAGGGGCGCAGATCTGGTTTGGGCTGCTGGATGTAGTTTACCCTCCGCTTCAGTTTGGCATGTACAGTATAATTGCAAATGCTGCTTGTGGCCATTTGAATCTATGGGTCTGTGAAGCAAGTAAACAAAACACCAGGTACCAAGAACATCATAAACAATAAACATTTCAAAAGGCTTTTAGTGACTGAATCCATTTAGAAACACAGAAGGTAAGAAGAGATTAAGTTTAAATTTACAGCAGCATCTCTGCCACCTGCTGCTCTTTGACTATCAGCTGATTGTCATAAATACTGCGTCATATGCAGCATCATATATTCATTTAACTGGGTTTCCTCGCCCTTGTTGCTATGTAACAAGCAGCTCATCGACATGACTAAATGTAGCACAACTGTTGACCTTTTTCACGGCAGCCATATTGACATGAAATATCAGGGCAAACACAGGCGTTACTAATCATACAAAGGTCAGACAGAGTCAGGGTGATGCTGTGGCGCATGTTGACTGACT
>JAJHUR010076501.1:23203-35611 GCA_027495735.1 Lutjanus campechanus | reverse complement strand
CTCTCAAGATAGTGAATAAAAGGTTGCCAGATAGTGTCAAATAAATTCATCTGATCATTCCTAATATATCTGATCCTTTCCAGCTCAGAGGTATTGACAAGATCATTGAGCCACATTTTGACATTGGGACATTCTTTACCCTTCCATAGCATCAACAGACATTTCTTAGCAGACATAAGACAATAATTAATAAACTGTCTATGGGCCAATGTGAGATTATTTAATCTCTCTGAAGTATTGAAAATAATAGCTTGCGCCTCCGGCTCAATTCTTGAGTCAAGGATATTTGAGATTATATCAAAAATGTTGTTCCAATACATATTAATCTTAGGACACATTAGGTAAGAATGTACAAGAGTGGCATCATTAGATTGACACTTATCGCATAGAGAGGAAACAGAGGGGAACCATTTATTGATCTTAGATTTGGAAATGTGTAATCTATGTATTATTTTAAATTGCATTAAACAATGTCTGACATTGATAGAACATTGATTAATTTGTTTTAAACTCTGGTTCCATTGTTCCTCTGTAATCTGGATATTTAAATCTTTTTCCCATTTCTCTCTAAAGCGAGATGTGTCCACCTTTTCGTCCTGCAACAGCATATATAGTATTGATATCAGACGGGGAGTACATGGTGATTTTGTGACAACTGATCTAAGGGTAGAGTCATTTATAGTGTCATAGGATGGTATATACTTCTGAGCATAATCTCTAATCTGAAGATATCTGAAAAAATTGGATCCAGGTAATTTAAATTTATCAACCAGTTGTTGAAATGAAGCAAAATTCCTATCGATATACAGATCTAGTAATGTCTGGATTCCACACTTTTCCCAATTTTTAAAGGCGACATCCAAAGTGGATGGTGCAAATGAAGGATTCCCATAAATTGGCATCAAAGGAGCCAGAGAGCTGAGGTTAAAATGTTTATTTAATTGCTTCCAAATGCAAATTGATGCAGATATTATTTCGTTACCCTGATATTTTGATTTGGGAAGTCTGGAAGGTGATAAAAGAATGGCCCCTGGATTATATGGTGAACAATCTTCTCTTTCTAATAACAACCATTTATGTGAGGCAATAGGAGAGTGGAAATAGTACATCCATACACGGACGTTTACAGCCCAGTAATAACGGTTAAAGTTGGGTAGAGCTAAGCCTCCAACTGTCTTAGATTTACATAGATGAGTCTTTTGTATTCTGGGACGTTTGTTATTCCAAAGAAATTGGGATATAATGGAATCTAGTTTTGAAAAAAAAGCCTTTGTTAAATAAATTGGAAGATTTTGAAATAAATAAAGCAATTGGGGTAAGCAAACCATTTTAATTGCATTCACTCTGCCTATAAGAGAAAGAGGCAGAGTCTTCCAATATTTTATACATGACTGTAGTCGAGAAAAAAATAAAAAATAAAACTAAAGTACACAGCTATCACCCATGAGTGTGCACAGAATTGCATAAATTGTCTTTGGTGATAAAGGTTTGAATTATGTATATAAAACTGCAAAATAAGAACAATGCAGCGGTCATTATCAGAAATTAAAATGATAAAAATGAAATAACTAACCATGTAATATCACAGTAGATATGGTCACAGTCTGGTATGGTATCGAGGTATTAGATATACAGTTGCGCCCCTGCTAATTATAATAAACTCTGCAACAGAATCATGTTACCAAAAAGGCTGCTGAGAAGTTATCACAGGAATCAGTTATGAAAATGCCTGAACTGAACATAGAGGATGCTAATGCAGCAGTGTTTTTTATCTATGAGGTCCATAGGTTTTTTTGACAAGTCAAAGGAATAATATTATTGTTAAGTAAAAAATGTAAAAATAATATACTTCCTCTTTAACATATAACCAGTTGGTAAAAGAGGAAAGTAGCCTTTCCTCCTTTTTTATTATTTATTTTAATACATTCAACTACTCATTGATATATTAAATCCTTTCCCCCATTTTTAACTGTTGTCAGTTTCGTTCCTGAGCAGCTTATGGTGCACTCTCATTTTTCCGACTGTCCATGAACGCAGCATGAATATAGTTAAACAACCGGCAGGAGCAGTCTCGAGTGGAGCAGAGCAGAGAGAGCAGGCAGCCACGGCTTCCTGGATGGAAACAAAACGCAGGAGCGAAGCAGACACACACCAACACACACGGAGGCATTAACACATGCACACGCGCTCAGCCCAGACAGCAGCGAGCAGGACGTTTAAACATGTTTTTAGTTTCTCTTTGAGCCTGGTGCGTGTGTGTTTTAGTGTGTGTGTGTGTGAGGAAGAAAGGCGGTATCGGGGCGTTGACAGCCGAGGTTATCCTAACAACAGACTGTATCAACACATGTGTGACAGTAAGAGCACTGCGGCTGTGGATCTGGACTCAGGCAGCTCCTACACACACGGGTCCACGGGCAAGGTAGGTCCCCTCTTTTGTCTGCATCACACACGCCATCCATTACCTGAAAAAAAAAAACCAAAAAAAAAAACCTATGAAATATTAGACCGTGAATGCGTCAGGATACCAGTTTTGACCTATGCCAGAATGCAACCTTGAGGGGGATGCAGATGTGTCAGATTTCGTGCATGCACTGTCATAGATGAGATATTATACTATTATTTTGTCATGAAAAATGCACAATAACCTAAGGATTAATTGCAGATAGATATGCATATATCTCAGCAAACTGTCAGTCTTTTTAGGAATATTACTCTAGGAATAATCCACCATAGTGTTGGATTAAAGATAAACTCATGTACAGCAGATAAAGGGACCCAGGTGTCATTTTCTTTTGTGTTTTTAACTTATTTTAAGCTCTTTCAGCTTATTGGGTCAGAAATCCAGACAGAGCAGTGATTGCAGCGGTATAAATGATGCCATATAAATTCTGCTACACACTCCTCGAGCACACACAGCCCCAGCTGCCTCCTTCCTTAACACAGTGGCAGCCTGTGTGTAAAAGCAGCAGCAGCTTTTCATCGGGCAGATCTGGTTTTTCCGTTTCTGCCTCTCTGGTCAACAATGATGCTTTGATGCCCCCCGCCCACCCCTCCAACACCACCACCACCACCATGGCTGGAATGCCATGCCTTAATCGCAGAATAGCCAGCTCCACACCGAAAAGGAACTGTTAGCAGCACACAAGGGCATTTTGATTAATGAATAGCTCCAACAGTGGACAATCAAGTTCGAATGTGCACTTCTTGCTTGCTCAGGGGCAGGGACTGCAGTCAGGCAAGGTTTCTGAAGGCCGATACTCGACGTGATGTCCTTCGATTGAAGCTTCTGGCTGTCAGCATTTTGTATTGATGTTTAATATATTTAAATTTAGTGGCATCTGCAAATGCAGGGGTTTACCAGCACAATTGTTGGGCCTGGTGGCAAGTATCTTTTAACAAGGAATGGTAGCCAAGTATCTCTGTTGACAGGCCCAACGTGGGCCACCGACAGACACTAAGGTAGGACCCTATAGTTACTGTGAAAAGCCACAAAACAGGTTTCATAGGGCCTTTGCATTAACATTATATGCTCCAAATATATAAAAAAAAATTAATTTTTGTATTCTTATATCAAAAACCAACCACGGTTTCCTCCTATACAACAATATATGACACATGCTTTTGTTAGCATGAACCAACCCATTTCAACCAGTAAAGACACCAGCCCATCAATCAGTCTTCAACTCTGAGCAGTGCAGAGTTAGCGAGCTAGCAACAACATGGTACATCGGGTTATGACACGCCCCCTTTTCAACGGTCAAAACAATTTCCATCCCATTTCATTTGGAAATACACCACAAGATGCGAGCTGAGTGCTCTGGAAGCAATAATGTTTTCCATGCTTGCCATCTTAATTTAGCTTGTTAGCAAGCTAACATTGGCCAGTTAGCAGTAAAGACAGCTGAGGCCATACGAAAAGTCAGAGTATTACCAAGGTTTTTTGCAAATCAACCTTAGGGGTGGCACAGACCTGGGCAAAATGCAGCCCACTGAAAGGTTTCAGGTTGACCAACAGTAGAAGTGCCTTATATAGAACACTTCTGATCATTCCATTATTAGAGATTTGACCATTATTAGGACCTAATATCATGTATATCTGGCCCTTGGCAGCCTGATCAATTTCTCATGTGGCCCCCCATGAAAAATAATTGCCCTCTCCTGCACTAGAGGAACAGTCAGGGGAATCACCAAAGTTTTCAGGATTCGTCCTCTGGATCACAAATGTCTATAAATACCTTGTAAATCTTAGTACCAATCCATGCAATAGTTGTTGAGATATTTCAGTCTGAACCAAAGTGGTGTTTGTGGTTAAAAGATCCTAAAAAGGTGTATTACACAAAAAGCCATATGACACAGCAGAAAGCATGTGACTTCCAGACATCATGTACTAGTTAGACTACATATTTTTGGACAGAAGGACAGAGGTGGGTGGAAAATAAAGGTCTAATCTAGTGTTAAAGGCATCCAGAGTCGCCAAAACCCAAAAACCATCCCTTTGGTTCTGTCCAATCCCAAAAAGCATGAGAAATAATAACCCCCATAATCTGGGATTTGTGATTAATCCTGTAGATAACAGTGGTTGGACACAGAACAGGGTCACACAGGGAACGGTGGCGTTAAAAACGCACTCCGCAGCATGAGCGGCTGTTGAAATCACACATTATCCCACGCACATGCTTCTCTGTTTCGGCAGGCTGTAAAAGTTGGCAGGAAACTTTTGGATCAGCTCAGTCAATACCAGCCGCCACAGCCACCGCCAGTGTCCTAAATTTTTCAGCGAGCGCTCTTTTATTCTACGGTATCGATCGGCGGCGGTGCACGTGCAGATCACTGATAGTGGAGCTTGTGTAGCTGCTGCGTATGTTGGTATTTCTGCACTGTCACGGTGGATCCTCCTGCACTGCTTTTCAGACAGACGAGCTGAGCCGGCTGCAGTCATCATCCCACAATGCTGTCAGCCTGCCCTGCCCAAAGCGTAAGCAGGTCTCACATGGGAAAATAACAGGTCTCTAACTCTCTAACCAGCTTTGTTGCATGGAAACTCCAATATGTATTTAATAACAGTGCAAAGCCTTTCATTCCTAAACAACAACTACAAAGTTTAGAGATTACCAGGGTAACCATCTATCAGTGGACGGGGCTGGTGGACTGGTGTTTCAGACACATCAGTGTTGTTCCACCTTGATGATAGATACGAGGCAGTTTGATTAGATATGAACTGTATTAATCAGTATGTCATGGTTATCTGATTCTAATGAAATGGCTTGAAGTTTGCATGAATGAGACTATTGTCTGAGCTGTTTCAGAAGCATTTGAGTCCTGAATATTTCATTTTTTCCCTTAGAGATGTTCTGATACCTCTTTTTTTCCTTCCTGATACAGATTCTGACACCTGATCCGTACTGATCCGGGCTGCAACCAATGATTACTTTCATAGTCGAATAATCAGTTGATTATTTTCTCGATGAAAGCCCAAGATGATGTCATCAAATGTCTTGTTTTGCCCACAACCCAAAGATATTCAGTTTACTGTCAGAGAGGACTAAAGAAACCAATCACAGAATTTTGACTTTAAAAAAAAGAAGACTCAAACTGATGAATCACTTATCAAAATAGTTAGCAATTAATTTAAGAATTGATTACTCAATTAATTGTTGCAGTTTTAGATCCGAAACCAGTGGATTAATTAGGTGCACAGTATGACCGGGGATGTGGTCTAAAAGCATCCTTCATTTCCTCTCGTCAAAATTGTAATTGGTCCAATACTTTGGTTTATGGCCAAATAAAATAAAATAAATTATTGACATTCCCCCTCAGCTATGCTTTTTCTTTAGTGCTAACTGGCAAATGATGGCATGCAAACATGCTAAATTATAATGGTGAACACGGTTATATCTCTGCTTAACATTAGCATTTTAACGTTACCATTAAACGTTAACGTTACCATTGTGAGCATTTTATCGTGCCATACCTGCCAACATTTAGGTTTCAAAATATATGTTACATGAAAAATATGGGGCTGGCAGGGTTGAAAGTAGTATTTAGATTGTTTAGGTGGCACACTGTCCTGCGCTGACATTTTAAAACAGCTAATGTAAAGTTAGCTAGCTCAGAGTACCACCGTGGCTACATCTAAGTGCAGCCGCACAGAGGTGCTAGCATGGCTGAAGACTCAGCCAGCCAAGTTTTCCAAAAGTTTTCTACCGTGTGTAATTTGGCCCATTGTTGACATTACATGCTAAACAAAGTGGCTTCCAAGTACCTGCTAACTAACTAACACAAGCCTGTATTTACCATGTTTCTAAAGACGATTGACAATCAATTTGTCCTGTCAGAATGAATGAGGAGCTGGTCAATAACTATAGGCTCAGTAAACACAGACCTTGGACTTTGGCCTTAACAATGACAGTCATTTATGGATAAACAACAGACATGATGAGAAATTGATAATACTGCAGTAATTATTGATTTGATTTGAACCATTTAGTTGAACAAAAACAATTAAAAATTTGAATACAAATATTTAATTTCAAAACCTGAAGTCATAACAATCTTTTCTTTTTTTTACTTTGCGCAACATGCAGCTCATTCATCACAGGTAACAAAGCAATCACAGTGTGTTGCTTCAGGGACAGATGAAGTCATCACAGTTGGTGTACCAGTTACCAGAACAGATGACAGGTTTCCAGAAACAGGGTGCAGTGTTGTCATAAGGTGGTTGTGTGAACTGTAACAAAGAGGAAGAGAAGTCTTACACCTTCACTGAAGAGACGAACGCTCTGTCTGCTTTCAGGAACATGGAGGCTTTAGCTCCTCTCAGACCCCAGCAGAAGGGCTAGGAGCGGCCTGATTCCTCACTCCTTTCCTCCCTGCATGCCTCGCCCCACCATGGCCAGCAGGAGTCCCAGCCAGAGCCGGGCAGCCGGGTATTCGGCACCGGCATCCCCTGAGGCCGGTGCCAACCCCCAGCCGGGGACCGAGGTCTTCTGCAAGCTGTGCCTCAGCGAACAACCGTCTGCAGCCACGAGGGAGCTGCAGAGCTGCGACTGTGTCTTCTGTACAGCGGTAAGAGGAGGCAAATATAACCAGTTTATTCCAGACATTAAGACTGCGTTGCACCAACAAAGACTGATTTAATTGAAGATTAGTTCTAATCAGAATTTTAAAAAGTTCATCTTTTATTTGCTCTGGTACATTACAGATTAGTTTGGTGATGTCAGGCCAGAAAAAACTAGGTTTAAAATGACTAAATCCAGATTTAAAATGAAGTAGAAGTAGTAGAAAGTAGTAGTAGAAACCGCAATTATGTAGAGTTTAATCAATCTGGAGATGCTTGCTTACTCAAATTAAATAAAGATAAATAAATAAAACAGTGCTGAGTGCTGCCTGGACAGAGTAAAAAAATCAAGAGTTGGGAAACTGTTAAACATTAGCTGCTCTGTATTTCTTGAGAATATTTGTTTGTGAGCTAGTTAAAAAGTCAACAAAATGTTACAGTTTTTTCTATCCATCTAAAAAGTTACCAAAACTTAACCTTGTTTGCTGGGTTGCTAAAAAGTTGTCAAAATGTGACATTGTTTGCGAGCTAGCGAAATGGTTATCAGACCATTATAGTGTTTGTTAGCTAACTAAAAAGTTACCAAAACATTGAATTGTTTGCTAGCTAGCTGTAAAGTTGAAAAAAAACAACAATGCTACATTGTTTGTGAGGAAGCTAAAAAAACCCAAAAACATTACAGTGTTTGCTAGCTAGCTACAGCATTATCAAAGTATTACATTCTTTGTTAGCTGGCTAGCTAGCTAAAAGCCTAGGTAGCCTACTCATGATGGTTTGACAGAGAAGCTCTCATTTCTCCTGCTTTGAGAAAAACTTGTTGGCTGAATTAATGTAACAATATGTAAGGAGTAAGGGAAAAAAAGAGACTGTCTGGAAACAACTGTCAGACTGTTTTAAGGTTTTAGAGAGAGAGAAAAGAGAACTTATAAAGCTCAGCTGGGTTGAGTCCTTCCCTTAACTTTCTTTGAGGAACTTAATTTTTTTTGTGCAGCCCATCTCAATAAAATATTTCCCATTTTAACAGTTAGTGCAACATGATTTAAAGTTAAACAATAATTTAATTGGGTGTAGAAATGAATCCTTCCAGCTCAGGTTTGCTCAAGGACACTACAACTGATACATTAGCTCTTATGGAAGTCAAACCTTTGTCCCAGAGCCGGGTGCTGCCAGGCTATATTTAGATTGTATAGAAAATGCAAGTATCTTCTACTCACTCTTGCTTTTAGTCATTTTCTGTAGGTGGTGAAGAATTTAAAAAAGTGATCCAACAACAAACTTTTTTGTGGGCAATTTAGGCAAATCTCCTGACATTTAAATGACTTGGAATGGGATGCTCCTGTTTATTGCAGCACCACTTCCTGCTTTAAGATCTAATAATAGCTCCCTTTATGAACAAATCTTGCATATTACAGCTTTAGTGAAATGAAGTGATTTCGTCGCAAGATTGGCATTCCCTCACGTTTACACACACATACACACACACACACTTCCTTGTCTTGCCGTGAGAAGCTTTTGTGGTTTATCAGAGCTGTTAGAACTCAGAAACATTTCCTGGGAGCCTTTCCAGCACTGTTTTATGAGAGAAGAACTGCAACCAATAGAATACGGAGCTGTAACGGAGGTACAGAGGTCTACGTGCCTGCCTCGCATATCGAAACTGGGATGTCGGTGTTATGCCCTGACACATACGGGCTGCCAGATAGTGGCAGGTGTTAATCTCTGTCCAAGCGAGCTAAGTTGTCAGTGGTGCACACACAAGGTCAGACAGATAAAACACACACACATACACAGTATCACGCAGAAAGAGAAGGGAAATGGATATAGTAAACCCTGCTTATCAGTTGGACTTCATTTTATAAACCTGAAACATCTCTTCCACTCTGGATTAGAGCGCACAGACTGTTGCTGCTTGTGTTTTTTAATTCCAGTTTTTGCTGTATGAGAAAGCACATGATAAGCACAAGTTTAAATGAGCCTATAAACTCGTGCCAGACTCCGAGAATAAATTTGTTTTTCGTCTTCCACAGAAAAGCTACATTTGAATGTTTCTATTTTCACTTCCTCAAAACTGTCTGCCTGTCTTGCGCAAGATTTACATAGTTCCTCCTCCCCCTTTCATGTCTGAGGAAACATATGACTTTTGACGTGTGAGTCCTGATAAGGACTTATGTTTATGTTGCATTTAGTTTGCCCTGTTGACACAACAGCTCGGTGTCTTCTTCTTTCTATGATTTTATTTGTTATAAGTCATGTTTTGTTTGATGTGTTCTGTGTCTTGTATTATTTTTCACCCACGTTGGACAGTAAAGATAATATGTGTTAAAATATACTGGGCATGACATTTGTGATTCATGTTCTATTGGTCAGTTGTTTCTATTGGTTAGTTGTTGTTTGATTTGCTGTCGATCAGTGTGCCATGGGCACTTAGTTTAAAAAACACATTCTGAGACTGAGTTGCACCAACAAAGATTATTTTAATCTAAGATTAGTTCTAATCAGAATGTAGCAAAACAAGTTTTAAAATGAATAAATACAGATTTAAAATTCAGCAGAACTCTGTGGCACTATTAAAAACTAATCCCTGTTTAATAAATCCAGGTTTATTAATGTAAACCAAGGTCAAATAGAGTCTAACCAATATAGAGATGCTTGATTACTTAAATAAAAAAGGTTGTTGAGACCTAATAAGTATACAAGTGGGGCGAAAAACATTACTTTTCAGCTCCTCTGTATTTCCTCACAAATGTTACACAAAGTTAACAAAATATTACATTGTTTGCTATCTAAATAAAAAGTTAATAAAACGTTACATTGTTTGCTAGCTAGCTAAGAGTTAGTTAACTCTGGCCTAGTTAGCCTATTCATGATAGCTCGACAGAGAAGCTTTCATTTCTACTCCTTTGGGAAAAATTTCAATTTAAATTTGGTTGAATTAATGGAGGAATATATAAAGATTTAGAGAGGGTTAAATAGCGGTTAAAATTTAATCGTTTGTCATTTTAAACTAGTTTTAAAGTTTGGTGCAACATAATTTGAAGTTAAGCCCTGATTTAATTTGGTTTAAAAATGTATCCTTGGTGGTGCAGTCTAACTGCCAGCACTAGAATGTCCCCTGTTGTCGGGGAATGTTTGATTTGTGTGTCATGGGTTTAATGCTGCTGTGTTGTTTGTCCCTCCCCAGTGTCTGCAGCAGTATGTTCAGCTGGCCATCATGGAGGGTGGGGGGGCACCCATCACCTGCCCAGATATGGCCTGCCAAAAGACTGGAGTGCTACAGGACTCTGAGGTATGCCCCGTTTAAAACCAGTGATATGTAGGTCATGAGTCAGACCAAAAAAAGCAAAGAGTCTTCAGCGGCTGTGAAACACAAAAACAATGTTGATGCACAGTCATAAAGTTGTTTTAGGCGAGCTCTTTTTTTTTGGGAATATTCCTTGAATTTCTTGGTTGCTGGCTACAGCAGGTTGTTTACAGCCCAGAGTGCTGCAAGCAGACTTCTGAAGAAATCTAAAGTTGGATTTTCACCTTTGTGTTTTTCTAATTGTGTGTGCTGGATTAACTTGAGATGTTGTGCAAACGCTGTTTATCCAATCTTAATGACATGTCTAAGGAAATTCTTTTTGCTTTTAGTGTGAGTAGTAAAATGAAGTAATGTGAGCGGCAGTCAGACAGAAAGTGAAACTCTGAGCTGTCACACATCGCGGATGCCACGACCCAGTAAACACGTCAGACAAGAAGCTGGAACTGCTAATTCACACACAAATGGAATTTCTGCTCCTCAGTTCCTCATTTGTAATGTTTTTCTTGAGACTGTTATTGTATGAAAAGCCTCTTTAACTAAGGCTCATCGGCTTCCCATTTGAATTAGAACTGATTTGATTGTAGAGTTTCTATCCCCTATTATCCAGTAGTGAAATTAGGCAGATGGTAGATGTACAAAAAGTATTACTGGGGTGGAAAGACATGCACAGCAAGCAGTTTTAATGCTTGTTTTAGTCTTTCTTTAGTCTTAAAAGATTGGAGTAAGAAATGAAGAGAATTTGCTGAAAATGTGGCTAATTAGCATTTGCTTCTGTAATTAGTTTAAGCAAAACATCTTCAGTATTTGCTGACCTTTGAAAGATCTTTCTGGTGAATTGTATGCAGCTAATTGCAGTTACTAGATGACGAAATTTCATCTTGACCATTATGTATTTTTGCATTTATCCATTAAAGGGATAGTTCGGGGTTTTTGGATTGGGGTTGTATGAGATGTGGAAAAGTTTGGAAATGCAGCAAGAGCACTGGTGTAGGAAGCTAACATATATATATATATATATATATATATGTACTGCTGTGGACAGGGTTAGCAGCAAAATGTCTTTTAGCCACCAAAAAAAAGGGGCCAAATAAAAGCAGCAATATCAGTCTTACGTGTGCGCTCTGTTTAGAATATTTTCACTACTTTATCTTGCCATCAGACAGCTCTTTCTGACGGGAAACTAAAAGTCAGATATTGCTGTCTCTAAAGTCACCAGACTCCATTGACAAAATCAGTCATTTTACTTCAGAGAACATGGGAGTCGCCAGTCTACCACTGCCTCAATCAGTTAGTTTGTTTGTGTCATTGTGACTTTGGTGTTTTAAAGGTTTACTATGGATTCACCGAAGTCACACAATAACACAAACAAACGAAAAGATGGAGGCAGCAATAGACCAGTATCTCCTGTGCTCTGTGGGGTAAAATTGCTGTTTTTGCTAATGGAGTTTGGTGGCTTTGGCTAGGACGATATCTGGCTTACATAACAGCATTTTCCTGTTGGTAAAAGCTGTCTGAATGCAAGATAAAGTTGTGAAAATATTCTAAATATAGTGTACACTGATATTGATTATTTATTTATTTATTTATTTATTTATTTATTTATTTATTTTGTGGCTGCGTTTTGCTGCTGACCCTGTCCTCAGCAGTACGTTGCATAGCTTCCTACACCAGTACCCCTGCTGCTTCTCCAGACTGGGGTGCGTTGACCGCCATGTACTGTAGGTTATATACCAACTATGAAGAAGTACCTCACACAACCCCACTTTAAAAAACCCAAACTATCCCTTTAAGGTTTGAAAAAGATAGTGGATTTTAGTTCAGTGTCGTTAAAAGCTGCTCTCTGTGCTGTGTGATTTCAGATAGCGAATTTGGCGTCAGAAGGTCAGGTGGAGCTGTATCAGCGTCTGAAGTTTGAGAGAGGTAGGTATTGTTGCATTAACGTGCTGATGACTGCTGACAGGCAGCGGGCTATTTCAGGTCTCACTTCAGCCGGTGGCATTACACTAAGCAGCCCCACAGAGTGCTGAGCTTCACATGCCTGGGATATTGT
>JAJHUR010076501.1:0-21008 GCA_027495735.1 Lutjanus campechanus | reverse complement strand
CCAGGACCATCATGAGTGACAGAAAGAAGAGACGCATCATAAAATTCATTGGGGTTGAGTCTGTCCCTAAATTGAAAAGCTTGATTATGATGAGATGTTTAAATTGAATATTTCTTGATTTTAAACTAGCTTTAAAATTTGGTGCAATGTATTTTAAACTTCTTGTGGGTGTAGCCCAGCATGTGTGTATTACCTTAAACTGTCCGTACATTACCAGTTTTATTTTGAAATCCCACCCTTCAATGTAATATCAAAAGAGCTGACGGTTTATTGTGGAAGGATAGTTATACTGAATGGATTATACAAGTGATGAGTAGTTCCTCGTCTCCCAGCAGAGGCCCTGAGTTGAATCTAAACATTATTTCAGGATTAATTGCTCAGCACTCCTCAGCAGTGCCCTCTGTGTCGTCCCTGTTGTACGGCTACATCACCGTGCCGCTCCGAGCGGTGGCTCTACTCTGCCAGACTGACTGATGTCACTGGGGAGTCACTGACTTATATCGGAATTCCATTGTCTCTGTGCCAAAGGGAGGAGGGTGGTGGGCAGCGAGCCAGTTAGTTCACTGTACAGGAGGAGGCTGTGCACTGCAGTGGAGCGGTGGTCTCTGCAGTGTGCTGTGGAGGATGAAGGGAAATCAACTTTAGAGTTGGACTTGGGAGCATGGTGTGCCTCAGCCTGCAGGTTTAGTCATCAAACACAATCTTGTTGTACCAGCCAGGGCAACAAGATTGTATTTTAGAAATTACTGCGGTTTGTTAACTGTCTCCTAGTGAACAGTCTCATCTTTTTTTTTTGACTTGCCACCAAATTATTTTGCTTTTTATTAATTTAATCTACCCACATAATGATCTAATTGCTGTTTCAAAGCCTTCTCTGCACACACCTAATAATAATCATTGATACTATGATGCCATTTAGTTTTCATTTGGGTGTGTTTTCATGCTCATGAGCATCCTGCTTTTGACCAGGACTGCACAATATGGTACAAAAACCATCATATTGTGATTATTTTGACTGAAATTGCTTTGGCAATATGTGATAGAGTTAGTTGAAATAATCATTTTTGCATTACAATTTTCATTTTTACTGGAAAAAAAAAAGGTTACAGTCGAGATATTGTGATATTTGTTTGGATCTGTACCAGACATGTTTTCATTCATCTGCCGGAGCATCTCTGCAGCACTACAGTACCTCATTATAATGCTATTTTTTCTTTTTCAAAAAATTGTGATTTGGATCTGCTTCTGCAATTTGGATGTTGCACTTGACCGTATTTGCGCTTTCGATAATATTGTGATTGAATGTGCTGTCCTATTTTTGATCTTGATTTTGATTATATATGGGATGTGGTGTTTACATAGAGCATAAAAAACCTGGTTATTCATATCCCTGTATACATGATCATACAGGCATGCAGTCAGTCTCCTCTCCTCATGGAGCCGATGATAAAAAACATGTACAACATAATGCATGCATGAGCTAGCTCTGATCAAAAGCAGAGAGCAGAGTAAAATAGGACAAAACTGAGTTTTAAGGATTTTTTGCAGCTAGTTTTTATATCAACTACCCAGTCCTCCATTTAACCTGTTGGATATGAAATAAAAAATTTTGAAAAGGACTCCCACACACTGTCTGACTTGCAATGTAACATTTATTGCCGATGTTTCATCAGGCAAATGAAGGTCTAGTACCAAGACACTGCAAATCAAATGTTACATTTGAAGTTAGACAGTGTGTGGGAGTCCTTCTGCAGTGTTTTATTCTACTCGCCCTTCTTTTACACATCTGTCTCATATAATAGATGTGCAGAGCACAGATACATTTACCCTTTGGTCTAGGATATAAAAACAAAAAATAGATCAGGTAAATTTATAAGGCAGATGGATATTTTGCTAGCTTGCGATCACCAGTTAATGTTAATATAATGTTAAGGGTTGTTTTTAAATAATTATTTTGAGTTGCTTGTTGTCGTGCCGCCATTAATGAAGGTTTTATGATAACAAGTCTAAAAAATGCTTGAAATTGTAGACTGTAAACTCCTCAGGTTGTCAAATGTAACTTCCGTCTTTTCAATGGTAGCTATAGCCCTGTATTGTACTTAGAGAATCTTTCGCCTCATACCTTTGAATCCCAAAATAATTAACCCAGTTCAAAGTGAGCTCTGACCCTTAACTCTGCTGCTAAATAAAGATTTCACACTCTGCCCGGCGACTCTTGAGGCCTCCACGGCCTCATACAGCATGTATGCCACCGTTAACTGCGTGCCTGATATCTCTCCCGTGTCTGTCTCACGATACACAGGGCCCGCTCTGACAGCGACTCCGACATGCCCATCAAGCAGTGCCCTATGTGTGGTATCTACATCGAGAGGAACCAGGGCTGTGCACAGATGCTGTGCAAGAGCTGCAAACACACCTTCTGCTGGTACTGTCTGCAGAATCTGGACGTGAGTCTCACCTTTTACCCTGCTCACAGATGCGATGCTGAAAAATAACTATACTGCCCCGCTGCCACCTGTCTAGATCCTATCTATACTTTTTACAGCCAAGTTCACAACATCTCAGCTCTCTGCTTCACCATCTTTTGTTTGAGTGTCCTTGGTGACTGCTGTATGATAGATTTCACGTCTCAACCTGTGTGTCCTGTAATTGCAGGGTGATATTTTCCTGAGGCACTATGATAAAGGGCCGTGCAGAAACAAGCTGGGACACTCCAGGGCCTCGGTTATGTGGAACAGAACACAGGTGAGGCCACTGAGCAGACGGCAGAGCAGACACACAGTATTAATTTCAGGCTTGTGGTGACACTGTCATTGTCTGAATGGATTAACCAGCACAGCCACTCATCCGTGGGTGGTAGCTTATTTCACGCATGGGTTTGATTTTTGTAAAACTGTGCCATCACACCACCGGGATTGGACGCTAAAGATTTTGGAATCCGTCCCAGCTGCACTGTTTGGCTGTCAATTCAGTTAGTCACTGTTGAAATACTCATCCATTATGCTTTCATCTTGTTTTCCAGCCTTAACAGCTCTTTATAAACCCAGCAACAAATGAAAGACAGATACTTAAAGTCTGTGTTAAGGAAAAAGGGAGTTTTTCTTGTAACCACATTATACACGTAAAAAGTATTTGCTGAAAACATGTGAAAACACTGACAACTATGTAGCACTGAATTGTGGAGTCAGACAAGTACACTGTTGGTCATAGTTTCCATGTTCTGGAATTTTTGAGCGAACCTTAAACATGGTGCTGGTGCCATGGGCCCCCCAAAACTATATAAGCCCCATGAACCAGCACAGGAAATGACACGAACCTCCCTAATGGTCAGTTGCAAACGTGTCCAAGTCCAAATCAGCCCAGCAGTTCACTTCAGCTCACTTCAGTTCCAACAAAGCGACACAGAAGAAAAAAAAACAAACAAACATCTTGTTACCATCTTCTGACTCTGGTGGCTCAAACATGTCTGGACATGTCCAATGAAACTGCTAGACATAGTGTCTGTGATTCAGGTCATTTTCAGGATGTTTGACACTGAGTCAGTGGAGCAGACGTGTTTCAGAGCAGAGAAACCTGCTCATTTTTCATGATTTTGAAACCTATTTTTAAATTTAAGTTTGAATTTTTGGTTAATAACACAGGTTTCGAGGGTGTGGCAAACTCACAACACACATTTATTGTTGCTTTGCACAATCTTTAACAATGAGCAGAGATCCGAACTAAAGATTAAGACATTTCCCTCAGGTGGTAGAGACTAAATCAGGGCTAAAAGGAGAGTGAATGTTGGACTTACATTAGTCAGGTGACCAGAAACATTATTTCAAATGAATGCTAATAATGCCAGAGTATTATTATCTTGTAGGTTGTATAAATAGTCAAGTGAGTCGCAATACTTTTTTCTTTGTGCTCAAGTAGCAGTTCCAAGCTAGCTAGTTAGCTAAATTTTATTTATTGCATCTGGAAATTTTATTTACTACATCTGCTTATTATGTGTAGGCCTACAGATGGAAATTTGCATCTCGCTAAAAATGGTGCAACCATGTCCTCATTTCACATAAATGATTAATGCCATTGCACACTGTCCTTTTATAAATTAAATAAACGAACCCAAACTAAATCGTAAGCTAGCTAGTTACTGTAGCTAGTGCTTTGCTCTGTACTAAAACCAGTGTTAACTAGTTAGCTACATCTGATAGCTAATGTTAGCAAAATGCTAGCTAATTAGCTAACTAGCTAACTCATCTACAACAATTGCATCTTGTGGTTATGCTGTCATTGTCTGAATTACAGGGTGACATGGGAGTGGATTTTCAGTCCTGTCCCATTCCACTCCCACAGAAATACTCCCATCCTGTCCCAATCACATGACATGAGTAAAAACATCCTGTCCTGTCCCAATCCTGGGAGAATGATTCTCGTCATCCACAGTCCATACACGTCATTACACGTATTTGTTATTTATAAAAAACGTAGTTAGTTATTTGGCTCTAAATCCTGTTGGCTTTTTGTCCTGTCCCATCCCAGTTCTGTGATGATCACGAACTTGACTCCCATCCTACGGGACATGGGATTCCTGTGGGATTCCTGTGGGATGGGAGTTTCCGATTCGCAAGGAAATGTCAGCCTTTAGTCTGAATTGATTAGCCCGCAGAGGCACTCATCAGTGGGTGGCAGGTTATTTCATGCATGGTTTTGATTTGGGTAAAAATGTGGTTTCGGATTTTGGACTCCATCCCCTGGTGCACTGTTTGGCTGTCAGTTCAGTTAGTCACTGTTGAAATACTCTGCAGGGAGAACATTACAGGATCCCACACAGGACAGTAAAACTTTCAGTCTGGCACGTTTCACTTTATTGAAACGAAACAAGACAAAAGCTGAAATCGGTGCATAGCTCCACTCTCATTCACCATCAGACTTAGGGAACATTTATTTATTGCTGAATTTCCCTTTTAAGACCCAGAAAGTCTGCGTTAGCTCCTTGTTGTTTTCCACCAGTGTGCCCAAACAGTCCTTTATCAGACATTAAGCTGAACTAATCCCAGCACTAATCTCAAATTCCTGCCCTGTAATGACGTCGTCCGTTCAACAAAACCATTACAACTGGCCGCCAAACCTACTTTTGTTCCCCTGTTCTGATGCCATTATCACATGATTTGTATCAAGTTTGCAGTAAAGCCCCTGATTGCGTCTTGGTGTGTCTGCGTTGCAGAATGTCTGGAGAGTCGAAGTACAACAGCGCAGTTGTTCTTTGCAAAACAACTCATTGCAGACATGGTTACACCCTTGCCTAACAGGTCCTATTAGTTTTACAATCAGCTCGTCACAAATTCCTCTGACAGTGTAACTCCTTCCTAGCTGCCTCCAAACTCAGGACATTTAAAGCGTACTGTATACAACATTTGTGCGTCACTTTTTTCCAAATTTAAATGACAACACTAATAGATGACCATACTGACTACTGACACAAACTGCATGGCCATTAACATGCTGCTATGACAGCGCACCATCAGCCAAAAGAGCTTCACAGAGGTAGCACACCGGTGTGTGTGGGTGATAAGGCCTATCTCGGAGTCAACATTCCAGTTCAGTTCAGTTTCCACAGGTGTTGGATGGGGTTGAGGTCGTTGGGCTCTCTGCAGGTCAAGTTCTTCCACATCTAACTTAGAAAACCACGTTCTTTGTGCATGGGGTCGTCATCATGAAGAAAGAGGAGGAGATGGCTAAACACAAAGTGTTGCCACAAAGTTTCAAACGCACTATTGTCTCAGAGAGTGTTTCTCAAATGTATTACGTTGTATCCTTCAGAAACTATTGAGCTCTCTAAGTACCATTACTGTATTGCACTGTTTGGTGCTAGCAGGTGCTGTGAACACTTCACTGGTGCTTCTTACGGAGCCATTAGCAGTTGTGCTTGTTTTACTGTTGTCCACTTCATTTTTAACACGATTGCTCAAAATATTCTCCTCCTGATCAGCACTTCTCTGTGTAATAGTTCCCAGTTGGAACCACAACTGCACCATTCATTTTCATTCTCTTTATTTTACCCCTGCTTCCTGTCATCACAGTTTAGCTTGTAACTATTCATGGATGGCTTGTGCATGCTGCATGCATGATCAGAACTACGTAGCAGGCCAATACTGAAATAAAAATACAGGAAGGACAAAACCTACTTTAAAATACATTTCAAAGATCTTGTAGTACATTGGTAGTATTATATGTTTTTAAATTAATTTATTTAATTTTTAACAAATATTTCTGACATTCTTTCGCATAGCACTAAAAGGCTAAAAGCATTCTTAGGAACTTCTTAAGCTCCAGGTTTAGTAAGCTTTCACACTGACATTATCCTGGCATATTCCAAAGTGGGCTGAACCCAACTTTAGCCCAGGGCTTGCTGGCCCTGCCCCAGAACGAGGGTAGCCCCAAATTTGTGGGGTTATCTACTGAAATTCGACTAAACACAAGGCGAAAAGGTGCCAGTGTGAAACAGGGCTAAAGGCTGTTTGAGAGTAGTCACAGGTCAACTAACTAATGCAATCAAATAATCTTTACATTCTAAAATGACGCATGGCTACTCTTGAACATCTGTTAGCCCTGCTTCACACTGGAACCTTTTAGCCTGCGTTTAATCGATTTTCAGGGAATAACCCTGTAAACTCTAGGCTAACCCTACTCCAGAATAGGGCTAACTAGCCCTAGGCTAAAGTTGGGGTTAGCCCACTTGGGAATGTGCCAGGACTGTGCCAGTGTGAAGGTTTCTTAGCCTGGGGCCAAGACTATTCTAAGAATGGTTTTAGCCCTGGGCTAAGTGCAGTGTGAAAAGCCCTGTTGTATATTTAACTGTAAGTGGCATTAAGATTTCCTTTCATTGGAGCCCAAATCATAAAAAGAGAAAAAATACACAAAAATATTATGATGTAGAACTACATGATTTAAAAAAATGTATTGTCAAATGAGTTGTCATGGTTCCGATCAGTGATAGAGTGCTGGTTGGCCTGGCAACCATTTTCTAATTCATAGTGAAAATAAACTGATTCACACTGGGATTTTATTTAGTTTGTTTGTTTATACAAAGTAGTAGATGTTCAGTAATGTCCCTTGGCTGTTGCTTGGGAAGTTGTGTATTACCTTACACACACTAAAAGAGCTTAAATATGCTTCTTCATTCTGTCCCCAGTAGCAGCAGTTTCTGTTTATTAATCATTTCCAACATTTCAGTGATTGCTTGATGGAGGAGGTTCAGCTGTTTAATGTTGTATCGACTCTTTCAATGATATGATACCAAAGCGCTTGAACTAAAATGCAGTTACAGTTATTAAATGTTGTAAAAGATCTGATTTCATCTGTCATATAGGCCTAGTTCCTTGTACCAAGTTAATTTAGTTTATAAGCTAGAAAATAAATAACTTAAAAGTAAGATAAGTCTGTTAATGTTTATTCATTTTATCTGGTAAATATTCTCACCGTTTGTTTGTTTGTTAACTGGCCCCTGGCCTCCTGTCATTTTGTGGCCCCCAGCCAAAGTAAGTTGAGTATCCCTGATTTGAATGGTTCAATATTATGACTTGTTTTTTGTTAACTTTATTGCCATTGTCACACATCGATAGGCAATTAACATTACAGAAACAAAACCACCTTGAGATGGGCTTCACTTCACATATATGTACACACACGTCTACCTACAGATCCATTGGTAATATTTATCAGTGCAGCTTTAAAGATGTTGTGTTGTCCCCTCAGGTGGTGGGCATCTTGGTGGGCGTCAGCATCATCGTGCTGGTGACCTCTCCGCTCCTCCTGCTGGCCTCGCCCTGCATCCTGTGCTGCGTCTGCAAGCCCTGCAGCGGGAAGAAGAAGAAGAAGAAGAGGAAGAAGGACCTCAGCCAGCCAGACTCCTCCACATCATAGCAGCCCCCGCCCCCTCCACACCCCACCACACCTTTCTCATCATCAGCCCGGCCCAGGATCACTCTGCCGAGGAAACCGAGGAAACCAGGAGGGTGCAGTGTTGCATGGTGGGAAAAAAGAATAAAGTTGTGGAACAGCTGACTGGACTACGTTTTTCATGACTCAGCAGACTGGAAGCCTTGGTCAGAGGCAGACTTTTATCTCAAAGCTCTGTGAGAGCTGCTCAAAAAAAATCACTCTTGAATGACAGGAGTGTGTGGTGGAAGTGTAAATACGAGGAGAATGAATGTAAGCGACCCACCAATTGTTTTCAGATGCACAACAGGTAGCACAGAGAAGGCGGCGGCTGTGAGAGTTTTCCTCGACGGGGCTTTTATAATCGCCCACCTCTCTCTCTCTCTTTCTCTCTCTCTCTCTCACACGCACACACACGCACACACACACACACACACAAACACACACATGCAATTCAAAGTGCAACGCCACCTTCATGTGCCAAATGTCATGATGCCAAACCAGAGGTGTTAGGTGCTCAAGTGCCTCACTCGACAGTGCCTGGTGCTTGGTTCTATTTGATTTGCCTTCCATTCTCTCTTTATCTTATGCAAAAATTTTAGCGTTATGGAAACGGACTGGCGTCAGGATTACACAGGGTTGTAAATCCCTAAACAATGCAAAACATCCTTTCATAATGGGAGAAGGCGAACGGCGTCACGTGTGCACTGCATATTCTGTGCCGATATGATATATGACAGGGCTTCAGTGGTGCACAGAGAGCTCTTCTCCTGCAAACATTTGTTGTTTCCACCTGGCGTAATGTTCCAGACCAAAGGCTCTAAAGGATAATGTGTACTTTTCTAAAGTGTGTTCATATGTATTTATGGGTTATGTGTGTGTGTGTATGGTATCCTGTTATCATTTCTACGTTTTCTGTTGATGTTTCTGCATCAGATATTTTATAAAAGCGCCATTGTAATGGAAATAAACATGCATCAGATGGTACTGTGGTTGATGGTGAACTTTATCTTTTCATGGCTCATTGCTTCACTTTTGTCTTTGGGAAAAGGTCACGAGAGGAAGGTACACGGAAGTTGACATAGCGGGAGTGAAAATATATTGTTGTTCACGCTGTTTGGATTAAGATGGATAAAGATACTCTGCCTGTCCAGTTAGTAAGAACAAATATTTAAAAAAGATCTGAAATGTAGTGATTTATTGAAGTGAAATTTATCTCCTATTGAGTCTTCAACTAACTATTTTGCACCTTTTAAGACATAAAGGGCATTGAGACAAGTTATAAAAGACAAATGATATAAAATGATTGATATAAGTAGGATTTTAAAAGAATTTTAAAATGAAATAGAAGCAAAAATAGAATCAGGCTGATTAAACAGGAGAATAAAAATTGCAGTGTTTAAAATGTGAATTAAATAAAGAGTCAAATTTAATTTAATAAAAGGCAGTGACAGAAAGGTCTTCACCCTTTAAACAAACTGAGCACCTAAAACTGAAAGCTGCAGTTTTGAAGTTTCATTTGAACTTGTGCTGATTGTACATTATAATATGGAGCATATGTTTATCATAATTATTCAAGAATGTTAAAATATTCAAAACATTTCTTGAAAATTCTATATAAAATCTGAAATATGTCCATACATTGTGGACTACATGTGTTTACATATATTTTGATGCAATATACTTTTCAAAAACAATATATTGTAAATGTAATATTTTCTTACCTTTTAAGTATCATGAAAATATGGCTAAAAGACTACACATTAAATAATATTGTATGTACAGTATGAATGAATTGAAGCGTATCCCCTCTCAGTATACCACACAGGGATACTGAAGTGTCAAATGCAATATTAAGATTGTTTGGCAAAATAATTGAAAATATAATTAATTCATTATCTTAAATATGTTTTCTATTTCCCAGAGGTAGAGGGGAAAAAGGTTTTAGGAACCTGCTGTATTTAAATCCAGCATGATGTGCGCAAGAGTAAAAACACTTGTTTCATTACATCAGCTAATTTATTCAATCAAAATGATGAGGCCAGTCTAATGCAGTTTTAAATTCACGTGTAATTAAATGACATACTTTGGGATATTTGTCAAACCTCAGTGTATGTTGGTGCAGCAGTTACCTCCCAATAATAACTGTCAAATAATACATTCAAATGGTGGAATGTCTAATTAACGTAAGTAAGAATATGTTATTAAAAATGTCCTCAGCTTTTATCCATATGTATAAAGAATTTCTGCTTTATTTTGAAATACATGTGCGTGTATAAACATATGGTGTTTTGGATATCGGTGAGGCATCGCTAGAATGCATGTAACTGAATACATGTAATACATACATGTATATGGTCATATAGTGTGCAAAAGGTTTGAATTAAGCCACCATTTTATTTTCTAGGCACACAGGATAAATAAGTTTAATATTAACACAACAATGAAAAACTCACAAATAAATAAATTTGCACAAATAATGAAAATAAATAAAGATAAATTCATGGGCTCATATTGATACATAATAAATAGTGAGGAGCTGACCTGTCCCTCTATTTTAACAACCCATTTTCTTACATTCAATGCATTTAAGTGAAACTATTGAACATTTTTATAAATCGCTGCTGATGAAGCGTCAATATTTTACTATTGTTTGATAGTTTCTGATCTGATAATGGTTTAAATAAAGCATTAAATTATCCATCTAGTACCAGTAGGACCCACCTTTGTCAAACTCTCCTATGGAATTTGCCACAATAAATACATTTAGTCATATTTAATTTTGATGTTTCTTATGTGTTCCAGTGTTATGAACAATGTCCTCTTGTTTACTGCATGGTCATATATTATGCAACAGGTATTGTGCATGTAATAACAAAGAAAATGTTCCCACTGAATGAAATGAAAGAAGTGAACTTTAATTTAACTGTGTTTTTTAAACAAAACCTCAAAATACAAACTAATGGAAATGCAGCAACTTGTCCGTAACGAGGACAGAGTTTAGTTTTAAAGGGATTCAGTGACACCTTGTGGGCAAACAGGGAACTGCGCTCTTTGTTCTGGAGGAAGGACGTGGACGAAGTTGCAGCCTGCAGGAGGAACCGATCAAGTTGTGATCTAAAGAGAAATGGCAGCGCAGGAGGAATTCTTCACCGGTAATTCAGATCAGATCACTTTTCACTGTTCAGATATGCCGTTTACACTGTCTGTGGTGTGTGTGAGAGTGTGTGTCTGTTGTGGACATGTAGTGCTCGGTGTGCAGCGAGTCACAACGAAGGCCGCGTGTTGCAGAGTTCTGCAAAAGTGCAATAAACATTATTCAGATTTGTTTGTGCAGCAGCTGTTTGTGCAGCAGATGACCTGGATTACGTTGCAGTAAGTTGTGTGCAATAAATGGTGTCTTATAACTGTTGCGCACAGTGTGAAACAGCTGTCTAACAATCTGTTGTCATTACTTTTAAGTTTCCAGAGACCTTTACTGAATATGTTGCACATTTTGTTTCAATGAGATCTTAATTTCATTGAATTTTGCACAGGAATTCCCAAAATCCCATATGTACCCAGTGCTGGAGCTGGAGATGTCATGTGCTTCAAACACTACAATGCAGAGGAGGTAGGCGTGGCACGCGCGCGCGCGCGCACACACGCACCCCTTGTAAAAGTCATGAGTATGCCATGATTCAATGCAGAGTTATTGTTATGAGAGGCTGCTGGTCTGAGGTCAGTGTTTCTGTGTGCAGGTGCTGATGGGGAGGAAGATGGAGGACTGGCTCAGGTTCTCCGTCTGCTACTGGCACTCCTTCTGTGGAACCGGTACTGGAACGACCGGCCCAACACTGAGGATCAGCTTCTACACAATATGAATATACAGCAGGGGGTCGAGAAATTTTCATGGGGTGGCAAGAGGGTGGCATGGAGACAGGAGTGACAGAAATATATACTGATTTAATTTCAAACAATCACATATATCAATATCTGCCTCTAAATCAAATTTTTCCAAATACACGCCTTTCTTTTCATCAAACATAAGCCCATCACTTAACTTAAAATGAATCCAGAACACTTCATTAAATTACTTAATGCTTTTTAACATGTTTATTTTTTCCTCTTTCTAAACCTCTTTCTAAATGAGACAGGGGTGGCAAGCTGCCTCCTAGTGCCACCCCTCTAGATCCGTCTTAAGCGATACATCTTTTTATAATCACGTTTTAAATTAATTGAATTATTTGTTTGAATTGATGTCAGCGTGTTGTTTTTGTATCATCTCCTTCTTTTGTGTTTGTTAGGCGCTGATCCTTTTGGGTTTCCGACCCTCCATCGGCCCTGGAACGAAGGAACTCCGATGGAAGCGGCCAAGAAGCGGCTGCGGGCTGCTTTTGAGTTTTTCACCAAGCTGGGTGTGAGGGAATGAATCACTTCAGTTTTACAGTGAAACTTTAAGTGATACTGTGTGTTTCCTCAGTGACCTCTGCTTGTTTTCACAGGTGAAGTATTACACGTTCCATGACAGGTAACTGACCTTTTTTTTTTGTTTGATAGGTTTCAGTTAGGGCTGAATGTATGTATCTTAATAAAATGTTTCATTTCAGTTGATATAGATAATAATGACAATGTTTTTAATTTAACCACCTTTCTATGAAAATGATCTTAATTAAATGATCTATGTAGTACTAGTAGGAGCCTCCTTTGTCAAACTCTCCTGTGAAATTTGCCATAATAAATACATTTAATAGTATTTAAAAGAAATGAAATTTAAGGTATTTGATGTTTCTTGTGTGTTCCAGTACTGTGAACTGTGTCCTCTGTTTTCTGCAGGGATATGGCTCCTGAGGGCTCCACACTGGAGGAGTCCAACAGAAATCTGGATGAAATAACAGACCAGGCCCTCCAGCTGCAGAGCCAGACTGGAATCAAGGTGCTGTGGGTCACCTGCAACCTCTTCGCCCACCAAAGGTCAGTATTGCTTTTTGGAACCTGACAGCTGAAGCAAGGAAAGAGGTTCTTGCTCATTTGGGCTGTAAAAATAAGTGTAAGGTATCATTTAGAACATTGGTTCCCAACCTGGGGTCCAGGCCCCCCCTTAGGGGGAGTCGCCAAAAATCACAGGTTGTCCCCAAGTCTTTGTCTGTTCTGAGGTCCTCAATATCAGATTCGCACATGTCGTCTAAAATCACAATTTCAGGGTTCCTACTCCTTTACCAAAGTCAAATTCAAGCTCTTTTCAAATATTTTCAATTATTATTATTCAAGGAAAAAAAAGGTTGGGAACCACTGATTTAGAAAAACCAACACAGAAGCCTTTTGTTTGGATTGTGTTCTTTTGTTTATGCACACATTTTCTTGATGCGACAGGTACATGAACGGTGCAGCCACCAACCCGGACTGTCACGTTCTGGCTTACGCTGGCGCTCAGGTGAAGAAGGGGCTGGATATTGCCAAGAAGCTGGGTGCCGAAAACTTCGGTATGACTTGACAGTGTCTAAAGTATCCATAAGCTCCTTAAACGCACCAGTGTTGATCCCTCATTGTATCATTGTGTCCTCAGTGTTCTGGGGAGGGAGGGAAGGTTTCCTCTCCATCCATAATACTGACGTTGCTGCTGAACTGAAGCACATGGCAAACTTCTTCAAAATGGCTGTCAGTGAGTGAAGTGTGCGCGTGAATACGGGATTAAATCCAAATCGGTGCTTTGTTCAGGATGTGTCACGCCTTCAGTTTTGTGTCTGTATATTTGTCACCAGAGTACAAAGAGAAGATTGGATTGAAGTGTCAGTTTCTTATTGAACCCAAGCCGAAGGAGCCCTGCAAACACCAGTATGACTACGGTAAGGTTTGTCAAATGTCAACTAAACAAATGAGCTGACAGTATGTAACAGTAACAGTATGCCACTGTTTTCTTTTATAGATGCTATGAGTGTTATAGGATTCCTGAAGCATTATGGTCTGGAGAGTCACTTTAAGTTGAACATCGAGCCCAACCACACCACCCTGGCAGGACACTCATATGAACATGATATTGTCATGGCCTCCACGTGAGCTGGTTTAACTGTTACCAGACATTTTAACTTCATATCTGTTGCAAAATGTTGCTGCGTCACAGGAACTTTAACACGGTGCTGACAGTTTTATATTCTCACTTTCTGGTGGGCAGGCTGGGCATGCTGGGCTCAGTTGATTCAAACACTGGCTCTCCTGACCTGGGGTGGGACACAGACCAGTTCCCCATGGATATCAAGAACACCACCTTGGTCATGAAGGTAAGCTCATATCTTTAAATTAGAATTGGAAACTGACATTGCCCAAGCCTTGTTGGACAATATCAAAGCAGAGAAAAGATAAAAAATAGCTTTAGCTAGCATTGCTTGTATACTTAACAGGGTTGGACTGGGACTGAACACAGCTGCTGAGACAGGCAGAGGTTTGATGATGGGGAATACAGTACTGAGGTGGTTTAGAGCAGTTCCAACCCGGGCTCTGACTCTCGGGATGATGAAAACATAACGGATTCAGGCGGGGACAGGAGAGGCATGAAACGGGAGAGGAGCAAGTAGGAGGTCGGGCATTAGTCAGTGCTGCCCTCTGGAGGCCTGAGTGGGGGTTACAGTGTGGTTGGCCCTGTGGTGCCGGGAGCCAAACCCGACAAGAAAACCACCTCAGTGTTGTTGGACTTAGGGCAGACTGGACACTACAATGACTCACTATTGCTTATTGAGGTACAGAATGATATTTTGAGACTGGGCAGGCAGAAGCTAACTGGCTAGCATGCTAACTTCAGTAGTTAGCATGCAGCACAATCCATAGATGATTTTGCCATAATGTTCCTCATACCCATTCCTCTGTTGATAATTCAGTTATTTTTAAACAAAAATTCTTACACATTGTACTTTTAAAGCAGTATTAATTGTTTTTTTTGGCCACTTGAGGGCAGCAGATGGAGCTATAAATGCAATATTATTATTATCAACACTTAATCAGCTATAACACCTGTCTATTTACGCATCCAGCAGACACAGATTAACACAGACTAACATTAGCATTAATATGGAGTTGTGTTTCTGGCTTCATGGCAAATTGCTCTCCTTTTAGCTCTGTTTTGGTCTCCACCAGCTCATATGAAAAACATTTGACTCTTTTGCAGCTAAATGCACTGCAGTATTCACCACCTAGCCCTTCCCTTTGTCTTTCTGCTGTGTAATGCTGGGTGTGTGGAGGACAGTTGGTTTATTAGACAGTTTTTGCTGAAAACAGCTGCCAAGTGTGGCAGTAAAGCAGGTTAATGAGGAGGCTGCTGGCTGGAAACCTACAAATAAAAATAGAAAAAGCTAAAGAGGCTGTTAAGCTCCATTGAGACAAACTGCTGAATCTGTGATCATTCTTGGTGTGCTCATCATTGGAAGTGACCCCTTTCACATTACACAACCATTTGATCTATTGTTAATATTAAAATATTGATTAGTGCAGCTTTATGTTTTGTAAAAATCTGTTAGAAGAGGGTACAGCATCGACTGTAACAGCCTTCTGTAGTTATTTTTTTGGTGTCTACTCTCCTGCAGACCATCATAGAACAAGGTGGCCTGCAGCCAGGAGGCCTGAACTTTGACGCTAAGGTGCGCAGAGAGTCCACAGACCTGGAGGACCTGTTCATCGCTCACATCGGAGCCATGGACGCCTTCGCAAGAGGACTCCGAAACGCCGTCCGTATTATTGAGGACGGACTCCTGGCTGGAATGGTGAAGGTAACTGAAATTCACTGTTTAAATAGACTTAATTTCCAGGCACAGTGTTGTTAGGAAACGTGTTCGGTCTCTGACTGGTTGTATGTGATTTTTAATAGGAGAGATACTCCAGCTTCAGTCAAGGCATTGGGCAGAAAGTGGAGGATGGTTCTGCCACCTTAGAAGACATGGAGGTAAAACTATTACAGCCTTTTTCATTCATCTACACATACTTTTACATAATCACCATGTGCATTGTCTTATACAGTAGCTTAACTGCTTCTCTTTACATATCTGCCTTAAAACAAAATGTAATTTTAGAATGATGAGAAAGAACCAGCAGAATTTGTGAACACTGATTTTTGGACAGTCAGTGGAGTATTTGCTCCTGAGATCTGTCTGTGTGGTCTTAAATATATATCCTGTGCTTTTATTTCCTCAGGCCTTTATCAAGCAGAACGGTGAGCCGAAAGTGACATCAGGGAAGCAAGAGAAGTACGAATCCATCTTTAATCATTACATGTAATTTCAGTATTACTCTCCTGTGTCTGGATGGTTTTTGTCTGGATGACCCTCGACCCCGAGTAAAAGGCTGTTCTGCTTAACTGCTGGTGTTGAAACATCAGTGAACACGTCGAGCACAGTGTCAGAAAAAGTGGAGCACTTTATGTGAAGAATTGCACTTGTTTCACCAATAAAAAGTACAAATACAGATACTGGACACTGGAAAACAGAGACTAACTGACTAATTCAACAGAAACAGATGGAAATGTGTGTGTCTATGTATTTGTAGTGATATTGACATCTTATCTGGCATTTGATGTAACACACTGACAGGTGATACTTATGGTAGCTGTTGAATAATGTTCACTGTGTTAATAAAATACATTTTCACAATGAAATAATCATGTTTATGGGAAAATTTATGCGATCCAGTCTTAGCTATTGAATGATTAAACATGATAAACATCAGGGTTTTTTTTATACTTTATTGCTAGAGAGCACAACATTTCTTATTAAACTGCATAGTTTCTGCGATCTAACACTGTTGATATATTTCACTGTAACAGAAAAAATAAGAACAATACAGAAAGAAATGCTGCCACCTACATAATTACATGTTTGAAAAATGAGCATAATATCTACAAATTTAAAGGCAGAGCAGATATGTACATTTTACATAAACATGAATAACTGTTGTTTATATAATGTACACAAATTTGAAGCATATTGAGCTTTTTACAGAGCACCTCGACAGTAAAGGATCACATCATAGAATCTTGTCCCACTCATCTCTCACCTCATCCAGTATATAAACGGATACTTTGTCCCTGGAAGGTGCTGGATGGCAGGTTTTGTCTTTGAAAATGAATAAATAAGTAAAAGAAGGGAGGTTTAGAAAATGATGAACTTCTACAGATAATTTTATTGACAGGGATGTGTCAGACAGGCAAAAGACAGAATGAGACTGAGGAAATAAATCTTTAGTTTGAACAGAAACTATTTTAAGTTATCAGGACAAAGAGGATCTATTATATCGTTCCTATATCTGCTGATGTCTAATGATATACCCCTCTATATGTATTATTTAATTGTGTCTCATACTCTTAACAATTTATTCCATTTCCTGTCATATTTGGATTCACAATTTCTATTTTTTTTTCTATTTTTCTTGGCAAGTTATTCTCTTGTTTTCTTGCAGTACAGTCAATTATTCTTTCTTTACTTCAAAGTTACAATTTGCATAACCGCAGCTCTTAGGATCCTGTATATGTATGTATGGTCTGAAGTTAGTTCATGCGGTGTTATAACTAAAATAATACATTTTGTTTTAACTGCTTGTTTAATTTGAAATATTGTTATGATTAAGGTTTTAACTGATTGCAGGTAGGTTTTCAGTTCTGGGCAGAAAAAGTAACCAAGTGAGTTCAGCTCTTTTCACCACAGTCTGATTTAGCTACATTAAGTTTGTATTTTTGGCGTGATACATAATCAAAATAATCCAGACTTTCCTGGAAAGCTCCCTCCACTTTGTAAAGTTTGTATATCCAGAGGCCTTTTGACAGAGCCTGTTGACTTTTCCAAACAAAATCTTTATTTTACCAACAGACACTGGAAAGAGCTCTCACTCTGCACATTTTTCTGGGTAGCCTACAATCAATCTCTCCAGGGTGTGATTCACACGTGTTATTGTGTAAACATGGGGAGATGTGACCTTATTTACAAACACTGCAGATTTATTAGTATTTTTAAAAATTAATTTTAGTTTGATGATAATAAAATCATCATAGTCTATCAATTATCAAACTAGGATCACTATTAATCGCAATCGAAAACAACCAACAATATTTCTTCCTTTGTTGTTCCAATTTTCAAAAATAAAATGTGATAAAAGTTAAAATATTGTGTTCCTCCTTTTGCTGAGGACCCGCTACAGACTTCTCAAGAAACCATGTTGGTCCACGGACCCCACTTTGAAAACCACGGTACAACACACAAACCGATAACACAAGGTTACAATATGTATTTTTGTGATGTGTTGTGTATAAACAGTGAGATATATGCACAACTTTACTTGTTATGGTGACAGTTTCATCTCGAGATGCAGCAGGAGAGCAGCTGTGATAAACTCCAGGGTGGTGCAGGTTTTTACAGCACAGAGTGATGTGTCCTGTCACACATGGACCATCTCTGCAGCAGGTCCCCCCATCTCTCTGTTCTGTAAGAGAAATTAAACACGCACCTTTCCACTGACATCACATCATACTACCGTCCTGCCAGACGACCGTCCAATCAGCGGCCGGAGGGAGGCCCGGTGCCGGCGCGGCCGTCCAATCGGCGGATAGCGTGAGCTCTGCTCACCGTCACGTCACTTCTGATTGGTGGGTTGAGCCGTGGAGGAGGCGGGAGGTGAAAGCAACGAATCCGAAGTAGTGCGCGTTTCTCATTATCATAAAATATTCAGCAGCATCTCTCGGAACAGTGTGAGGACCAGTTATTATGAGATAATAACCTAACAATTTGTTTTTGGTTGGCTGACTTGGTTTGGGAGCACATGAGAAATACTGTAAAACAAAAAAAGAGTAATTGTTTTTTTTAATCAGATTTTTTGTCAGCCTATAAAACTCATTATCCTCTCATTAGTGCTCTTACCATCAAATTATTATTATTTTTCTTTAATCTAAAAAGATGTGGACTTTCCTGGGAATAGCGAGCTTCACTTATTTTTATAAAAAGGCCGACTCAGTGTTGACTCTGGCTCCCAGAGAGCTGCTGATGGCCGCAGTCTTGTTCCTCACAGCGGGGCTGCTGCTCTCATGTATCAGGTACTTTAACCGTCAGAAGCTCACAGTGTCTCAGGTGTTACAGTTACCGCGGAGCCTTTTGTCTTTTTTACCTTTTATCAGCAACTTTATCCCCCAAACTTCAACACAGAGCAGCGAGAAAGCGGAGAACATCTGTAAAAAGGTAAGAAAAAGTCATATTGATACATGTTTATTGTGTGAACAAAGAAAGACGAAGGCAGATAAACTGTGCATCGTTTTCCATTTAATTCAAGTAATTTATTGTGTTTTTATTTATATTATTATTTCAAATTCTATTTTATTTTGTGAGCTCAGGTTTTATGTATGAACTTGACAGAGCCTGACAGATATCGGTGGGCTGATATTGGCCTATGCCGATTATTATTATTATTTTTTTTTTTTGACAGAACGCAATGTAGATTTTAATGTTTTATTTAAATAAAAGTTATATTTTTATTATTTTTCTACATTGTAGATTAATACTGGAACTCAGAACAAAACAGCAAAACATGAAATATAGAATTTTATGGAAAATAATAGCAAAATATGTTCCATGTTTGTATTTTTCCATGTTTGTATTATTTAGATTATTGATTGCAAGTACAGAAGTAAGGTTTCTTATTAAAAAAAAGAAAGAAAAAACATTGAATGAGAATTGTATCCAAACTTTTGACTGATACTGTGTATATTTCTATTTTATTCAAATTTCCTTTGAATATTTACATTAAATTTCAGTAAAAGTAAACTGTTTAAGTGATCTGATGTCATTTTGGACAATAAAGTTGATTTTTAGTAATTATCATTACTGCAAAACATCCTGTCTTCATTATATATCTTTGTCTCAAGTGTTTGATAAGTACAGTTGAGGGATCATTGCAGTATCGACTGATATGTTGATATCAGAATTTTTTACTTCCTAATATCATTATTGGCATCGGCCCCAAAATTCCACTATCGGTCAGGTTCTATTATGAACTACAGACAAATGCCTTTAAAGTTCATGTTTTTTTGATGATAGAGTGATTAAGTAAATTAATTAATTAGTCAATCGAAAGATAATCAGTAGCCATCAATTTTGATAATTGATTAATAGTTTCAGCCATTTCCAAGAAAAAAAAATTGCTTTAATTTTTCCCCCCCAAAATCTGCTTGTTTCATGTTAAATGTGAAGATTTGCTGCTTTTCATTGTTATTTATGAAATTAAATGAAAAAATCTTTGTGTTCTGGTTGGACAAAAGACGTTTGGCTGCAACTAATGATTAATTTCATTAAGAATTAATCTGTCGATCATCTTTGCAATTGATAGATTGAATAGTTGTTTGGCCAATAAAATGTGAGAAAATAGTAAAAAATGTTGATCACTGTTTCCCAAAGCCCGAGATGATGTAATCAAATGTCTTTTATCCACAAACCACAGATATTCAGTTTACTGTTATAAAAAACAGAAGCTCCACATTTGAGAGGGTGAAATCAGAGATTTCTCTGATATTTTTTCTCAAAAATTTAATAGTTGACAACTGATTATTTAATTGCTGCAGTTCTACATAGATATAAAACTTTGTCTCTTTGGGCTCATAAATTGTGATGAACTTCTTTCACAATATTTTGACATTTTATAGACTAAACAATCAATCATTAATCGATTAATCAATGAAAAAAGTTGTTAGTTCAGCTCTATTTGATGACGTATAAAAAATGTACATTATCCAGTGTTTGTCTTACAGTCCAGTTCAGTGTGGACTTTACACTCTCTTGTTTCCAGAGCCGCAGAACAAGGAAAAGAGTGGATATAAAGTCCTCTGTCACACAAAGCACCTCAGCCAGTGGCCCCTCAGAGGCCCCAGAGCCGGATGTGGTGATAGTCGGGGCCGGGGTCCTGGGCTCGGCCATGGCGGCCGTCCTGGCCCGGGACGGGAAGAAGGTGACGGTGGTGGAGAGGGACCTGAAGGAGCCCGACAGGATCGTGGGGGAGCTGCTGCAGCCCGGAGGATACAGAGCGCTCAAAGAGCTGGGACTGGAAGGTCAGTGACAGAAACCACACTCTGAAAACACACTCTGAAGGGA